>JANHGL010015947.1:0-18418 GCA_024611195.1 Ceyx melanurus | reverse complement strand
TGAATAAAACCGCCCAAACCTCCTCTTAAAAAGCAATTGTTTTTGCCACACTGGCAGGTTTTTTTCTTTTTTTGTTTTTCCCCTTTTCCCCCGCCCCCCCCCCCCCCCCAGGTTATTTTGTACATTATTTATGTGCCTATATCACAATCTCACAGGTGTTAATGAATCTATTCTTGCAACTGCCCCGAGGGACAGACACATCTCTGCTGTAAAGACAAGGAAGTCACAACACAAAGGGAGAGGTCAGCACCACTCTGACCTGAACTCAGACTTGCAAGTCCCAGTCCAGTGTCTAGTTACAAACCCATAAATATTAACAAGCCCTCATAAAATTAAATCGTTCTTAAAAACAACCTAGGCAAAGCATTAAAAAAAAAGAAGCTACTGGCAGCACCAAGTTGGTTGTGGAATGCCCACTGGAAACAGCTGGCTCTGATTCTGCTGTCCCCAGAGTGCAATTATCTTCAAACTTAGAGCAGGACACTCAAAATAGCACTTGGAGATGGCATTCCCAGAGTGGAGGCAGAGAGGCAGGCTGGTGAAAGGCTCTGCAGGCTGCACTCAGGTCATCACCTCACACCATCAGCTCTGCACCAGTCCAGTTTCCAACACACAGCTGGGTGTGAAGCTGAGAACTGAGAGGCACAGGGTGGTGATGCTTTCAGCTGATCACAACACTGCTGATAAATGCTGGGAGAGGCTCCACCACTTACAAGTTTACTGGCCACTCCATCCAGGCAGAAGCTGCAGCACATCTCTGACCTCTGAGGCTGAAACTAAGGAGCTGCTGCACCCAGTGCCAATGGCTGCTGAGGTGTCAGAGGTGTACGAGTCAAGCAGAGGTTGAGTGCAAGACATCTGACAAGCTGAGCAGCACAAAGAACCTGGGTGGAAAGGAAAGAACTGGAGAGTAAGGATGGCATCCTAGGAGAATTCACCTGCACGTCCAGTAGGAAGAGCCCAAGAGAACTGACCTGGGGCACTGCAGTCCACACACGGGGCTGATCCGGGGTGTTTTCTAGCAAATGGAATCCTCAAATTCCCAACACTAACTCCGGAAGGTGAAATTCACTCCTGAACCAAAGTACAAACACTACTTTCCACCTCACAGGGGTCTTGAATGACCTGTCAGCTTCAGCACAGGGCTGGAATTGACCTAGGCAGAGTCATCTCACTGGCCACACATCTCACTGGCCACTTACCTGCCCCCACTGAACACCTTCTTTCATGGCAGGATTACCAGCAAATCTGCAACTTGGGAGCTCATCAGGAGCTGAGGATTTGCAGGGGCAAGGCTGAGATTTACAGAGGTGTTTGCAGAAAGCAGGGACCACGAGAACCAGCTGCTGTTCTGTTCTGCAACTGCCAAGAAGGTGCAGACAAGCCCAACCCCATCACATGCCTGCCTCGACTGAAACAAATAAATGAGGCAACTAAGGCTTGACAGCAGAGGGGGGTTTGGTGCTGCAGCAACCCAAAGTCACATGTTCCTACACTGCCTTCAGAATTCCACAGAAAAAGCCCAGCTTCTCAGCTAGAGCCTGTTGCCAGCACCCTTTATTTGCATTACTAGATGTCAAGCAATCCATTTTCAAAGGCAGTGCTGCCAGTGGCACATTGTAACCTTATGAGTCTATTTTCTGTTCCAAAGGGGGGGAAAAAAAAACAACCTTATTGATGTGTAGAAAGCCTTCCTCCTGTCTCAGTGCAATGCAGTCAGTGTCACTGAGAGTGCTGACACGAGCACAAACCAGAGCTCTGGTTCCACTGCAATTATTCAGGCAATGGTGGCACCAGCACAACCTCCCAGCATGGGGGAAAAAAACCATGCCCTTAAAAATGTGACATCCATTTTTCTTTGTCGTTTCTTCACCCAAACACCATTTTAAAGATAACTATATTTTCTGCCAAAAAAACATAGGCTCTGAATATCAGTGCAGAGTGTCACACACATCCCAGATAGGGTCAGGTTCTCATTTCAGAAAAGGAGTAATGTGTATATTAATTTTGCAGTAATTTAGCTGCCCACTTTCAGTCTAGGCCATGTGAAGGAGCTGGGTGCTGACAGAAGAAGGAAGAACAGATATTCCTTTAAGATCCTGAAGGATGGGTGTACAGTCAAACTAATCCAGTGGTGACCCTGAGCTGTCCTTCAGCAATCAATGCCAGAGCAACAAACTGCAAAGGAGTCAAAGGAGTGTGTCTGTGACCCTAATTCCACAAACTCCACCAAATCCACTGCTCTCATAGGAATGAGGCACCTTTCAGGAGAGGTTCACTGACTAACATAGTGAAATCACCCTCTGGAAGACAGCAGGAGAGTGAGCTGCCTGAAACTGCATCCTCCCTCTGCTCTGCAGTCAGAATGCTCTCCTTTTCCATCACCAACTGGGAGTGTGTTTCTAACATTCTAAGTAACCATATGGCAGCAACTCCACACTTCTTAATACAACTATTCAATTAATTTTCAATAGAGGTGTCACACACTGCTGACAGATACAGTGGCAGCTGCCAAACACACAGAACAAGACATGCTAAACATACAGGGTAAGAATCAATTCCCAACACTCTGTGAAATGTTCCTTTTGTGCTCCCTGAGAAGCATGTCATTATAATAATAAAGCAAGGTCAAAAAATAGCCACAACTGTTGATCAATATTATTTACAGAGAGGTTAAAATAACTGCTAACAAAGAGATGAATGCCAATCCAGGCACATGAGAAACAACTGCATTATCCAGCAGTGGCCACAGGACTCCCAAGACTCCAGATAGTTGGGAGAGAAGAGAAGCTATTCATAAATTTATTTAGCATGGTCCCTATGCAGAAACCTCTAACACTTATTACAGATAGTATCTCTCTCCCCCTAGGTTATTTGTCTAGACGTATTTTAATTAAATGGCATCGTTCTGGTCACTGATGTGGTGAAAATGATTTAGTTTATTTTAATGAGGCCTTTTGGTCTGCACTGCTCCAGTTCCAGATGCACAACTGCAGCCCAGGCTGGGTCAGGCAGTAGTGCCTGTCACCAGAGCTGTGCACAGAGGTGTTGGCTACAGCTCTGCTCACCTCCACAGCACAAGCAAAATGTCAACTCTCCCACAGGATCAGACAGCAAACTCCCCAAGGCTGTGCAGCCTTTTCCTCCTGTGGGAAGCCACTGGAAATGTTCACTAGTCAGGTGTCTGTACAAGGTGAAGTGCAGAGAGTAATTTCACTCCCAAAAACTCCCAGAATCTTCCCTGAGTCTCAAAGGCATCCCTGGAGGTTGAATCAATCTGCTTCATGGTTTCTGTTCAACACGTGGCCTGGACAAGCTCTGGGGACAGAGTATTTTGGAATGTAGATAATGAGCTAAACTTGTCCTCTCTTAAGTTGTCTGAAGTTTAGTCTCCCATGAAGAATAACATGCTACTGGTGGAGGAGAAGCCCAGCTAGAGCCCTCTGACATCTCCCTGGGACAGCAACACTGCAAGACAACTTCTAACACCTTGCAAAGCTGGGCTCAGACCTCTTACACCAAGTAATAAATTCCACCCACACTTCAGCTTCAAAGTACAACTGGACCTACGAGTTTCTAAAGGCACTGAAAGAAATCTCCAGCTTGTCACTAAATCCCAAGTCAGAAATTAAGAAACAAGTAGTCTTTGGATCCATGCCTGTGAGGGATGGTGAGCACTCCTTAGAGATTTGTTTTCACCATCAGGAAGGTGTTCCAGCCAACGAGTGAAACAAATTCTTGACAGCAACTCCCCAGCCCCATGTTCGTGTTTGTTCAAGCCAGTCTTGCTCAGCTCATCCTCATAAGAATGCACTGCAGTGCTGAAGGATATAGATTAAAAAAAAAAAATTAGAATAATACAATTCTGCAATGAAGAGAGCCCACAAAGCCACATTTCACCACCTCCCAGCAGATCACCAAGTCCTTGCTCTACAGCTGAAAGCATTTGGCAACGGCCATCAAGGCAAACCCATTTCAGGGAAATAAAAACTAGAGAGGTATGAAACACTGCACCATTCAGCTGAGGAGCCCTTCAACAGGCAGGCAGCAGGCTTGCCAAGAACTGCCAGGCATGCACCAAGCAATGGTGCTCCTCCAAATCTTGCATTTATGGAACCAGAGGCAGAGGCAGCCACTGGCTGGTCTGGGAGCAGCCCCAGGGACAGCCCAGGGACAGGCTTTTCAGCTGCCTGGCCCTGCCTGCCTGATTCCCCACCTCCTCCCTCTCTTTAGCAGTGATCTCAGCAACCCAAGAGGCTGCCCAGAGCAGCAGTTCAGAGAAAAGCTCTTCAGGTTTTATGTCACAGGGACAGAAATGAACCTTTTCCATATGCAAAGGGAGAGTGAGCAAAATGCAAACCCTTCATTCCAACCCTGCAAAAGCCAAGGACATTTGACTTCTAAATGAGTATTTTGTAGGTTTAAGGACAGGATTGAACAGAACCTCTGTCTTAATTTACCAGTGTATTTGTGTGGAAGAGAAGAGGGAACACAGGGCCCAATTTTTTAAGTTGTTTTGGTTTTAATTAAGGAGCATGTAAAGCCCTCTAAAGCAGAAAGCAGACCCTCATTACCCTGGCACCAGCTAAGCCTTCTGCAGGGAAAACTACCTTCTAAGTCACAAGGTGAAAGACTTATTGCATCTTTTCCAGCAGATGGTAAGGTGAGGCAGAGAATGGTGGGGTAGGGTTGTAACCAAACTCAGATCCTCCAGGTCATCAGCACAGGCAGCCTCCTGGAGAGCCTCTGCCACTCTTAGGAGGATGGCACCAGGAGCTGAACAAGAAAAAAAAATGCAAGCAAAGTCCATTCAGAGGAAATTCAGGCTTTTGATTTATAACAAGTAGTTCCCTCTGCCTTTTTTTGTCTTAATTTCACAGCACAGACAGTGCCACAGCATTTGCCAAGTGCTCTGTGACAGCCTGTTGGTTCCTTCTGGGTTCAGTGAGCCCTTTGTCCAGCTGGAAGAAGCTCCACACACCCCTCAGATTCTTTCTGGCACACTGTGGTGCTCCTGAAGGATCTAAGAAAGCTCTGAGTTACCTACTTTGGCTGTGGCATGCAGTCCGGGGAAATCTGAATGCCCCCCAGGCTTCAGATCAGCAAATACCACTCTGGGTGACCCTGTCTTTTCAAAGGAACACCCTGAACCTTGCAGGTTTGTCCACACTGACACCACACACTGCTCCCTGGACATGGAGCCACAAACAACATCATTGGCAGCCTTTCTACTTTCCTAATAGATGGCACAAGGCAGCATAACTCAACTCCCTGGAGAACCATGCCCAGAAACACTGGAAAGCCACATGTGGGTGCAGAGCCTCTGCCCCCCATGCCCACGTGGTGTCTGAAGCCACTGTGACCTGCTGCAAGCAATGGCAGTGCCATGCAGCCTCTTTGGGAAGGTCTGATTCAAACATTCATCACCAGAGTTTGCGACTGGGAAGAAATGGGAGTTGAGCTGATGAAGAGTTGCTTTGTCCATCTTTCATCAGACTCATTTTCCTGTCATGGGAACTTCTTAAGCCAGTGGGTCCCTGACTACAAATAGGCATGAACTGGTTCCACTGAGATTCCTGCCCTGTCCCCAGAGGGCAGGTGGAGCACCAGGAACCACCTTGACAGAAAAGGCAGGTGCAGCCAGACTCTGTTTGCACTGGGCTGTGAAACACTCAGCTTGGGACACCCAGCAGGACTGCAAAAGCTTTCTCCTAAATCCCATTAGAGATGCACAAGCTGTTGGCCATATCATTTCAAACTAATGAGAAGGGCCCAAATGCACATCCCAGTGTTCACAAGCCCTCCTATTCCAGCTGAGCTGCAATCCAGATGTCACAGCAGTTTTTCACAGGCTTTCAATTGACTCTGTATCATCAGAGGCTGCCAGCAGAACAGGGCAACTGGGAAGTTTGATTTTGTTGCTGCTTTTGTTACAGAGCCAGTGAAGTGTTGGCTGAGCAGCTCCCACTCCCCCAACCCACCCCTGAAATCCTTTCCCAAATCCTATTTTTGCAGGAGGATACTGATAGCATCTCTCAAGAGTAAAACTCCACTTTGTCATTTCCTAATTCTGATTTCATTGAGACATATATCCTGCTGCTTGGCAGAGCCAGATAAGAAGAGACCCAATCCCAGAGGTTTTGTAAGCTCTCCATTCTTCTATTGCAGCTCTGTTCCTATCTTTCCTCATTTTCTCTCAGAGGCTTGGGAAGACCAGCAGCTCTGGAACTGCTGCAGTTGCCAATGGTTATCCAACCAACCAGAGGCTGATTTCTTAATTAGTGATCCCTGGAGTCTAAAGAGAGAAAAAGAAGCTATTAAAAGGAGACAGCATGGATGAGAAAGAGGGGTGGGGGGGCAGCAGGGATGGGAATTCAACTTTGAAACGTAGACTAATTGTTTCAGTTTGCCCAAAGACATGCTGAGTACCTTAACCACAAGGTCTAGCTGCTGCTTTTCAAGCCAGTATCCCACCAGAAATCCTTGGAAAGGTCAGTCTGTCTGGTGGGGAAGTGAGAAATGCACCTGCAGCATCTCTTAGAGGATCCTAAGAGGGCCAACAGTTCAAGGCACCTTGGCAGCATCTCAGTCCTAACTCTTTCACACAGATATTACCTGCTGACCGTGTCCTGAGTCACTGTTTGCAAAAGATCTGCCCATGAGAAAAGACAGAGAGCAAAGGAGCTACTGTCAGCTTCTCAGCAACAACACCCCCTTCATTTGCCCCAGCAGGCACTGCTCTCCAGCAGCACTCTGCCTCAGCCCTCAGAGAAACTGCTTCTTTTGCTAACACAGGTTTACTGAAAGTTCAGCTTTTGGACACTCCAGGGAACACTGAAAAGCTTTTCTAGTGCTCAGGAGTTAGCAGTGGCAACAACAGCACAGTGACTGCACACTAGGCACTGCAGTGTGTGCTCCAACACACCTGGGTCACAGTGACCACTCTGACAGTCTGAAGGAGCTTTTACCAACTAGGAGCCAATGTGCCAAGCAGGGGAAGAGCTTCCACCTCCCACTGCCCTTCCCTGGTGGCTGCTGGCAGCAGGAGTGCCAAGTACAGCTCCACAGCTCCCAGATCTCAGAGGAGACACCAACACCTCAACTCTCTCCTGTGCTGCCTGAGACAGACACTGCCAAGGCCCCTGCAGCAACAAGGAGCCACAGCACCCCATGGGCTCAGGGAGCAGGTGCTGCCCTGGCAGGAGGGTTTCCACTGTGCAACCCAAACACAAGCTGGAAGGACTCCTGCTGTGCTGCCAGTGCTCTGGGTGGGTTCTGAACACCTCAGGAGGGATTCTTCTATAGAAAGCTCATATTATACCACTGGGGGAACAGAAATATTCACCCCTTTTTTCACCTCCAAAGGGGACATCATTGGTGTGCACACAAACTATGGCAAGAGGGGATCAACCTCTCTCTCTTCAACAGCATTTGACTTTAAACCCACTATTTACTGTGCCATGATCCTCTCATTCACAAAACACCCTCCAATGCCTCCTGATGCTGGGTTCTGTTGCTCAGCTGCAGTGCAAGCTCCTCAGTTAGGGCTTTTCTTACAGAAAACACATCACCCATCTTCAGAAGGGACCCCTCACTGCACAGGCAGCAAGAACCAACCACACTGGATTTGTCTCTGACACTTATTTTACAACCATAAAGAGCAAATGCAATTCAAGAAGCATCTCACAGGCCAGCTAAAGAAGTCCCCCAAAAAGTACCTGTCAGGGAGATGGTTCCTACAGCTCAGTCACTACCCTCCAACACCCATGAGCCCCTCCTGCCAGCAATGAAAACCTCAGTTCTTTTTGAACCACCTGGTTTTAGTCACACAAACTAAAGTCAGCTTGACACTACAAATGCAAAGCTGCCCTGCAGCAAAGGATAATTCACAGCAGCATTTTCTTCAATTCACTGGCTTACTGTTAATTTGGTCTGAACAGGAGGGTGCGGGGAGTGTTAGCAAAGGGAAAAATAAGCAGATGACAAATTTGCTTATTAGCCACATTGAATCTGAGATTTATTTAAAGAAAAAAAAAAAGTTAAGGAGGGAGCAGGGATGAAAAGCAGGATGTGAAAGAAGCAGGAGCAGGAACAGCATGGCTAATGTCAACCATGAAATGCAACCCCTGCTGGGACAATCTGAAAGACAGGAGAGGCAGGGTTCTGAACATTAACTATTTGACAGCTCTATTTCAGAAGCATCTACCTAATAGCACAAGAGAAATGGGATTTCCATTTACCCTACAGGTAATTCTTACAAGCTAGAGACCTGAAAACAGCACTGAAAACAACAAATAAACCCACTCTGCATTGAAAACTTGCATCATCTTCAACCCAAAGCTCCTCAGGACACTGTGCAATGGTCACCATGAGGAGAAGAGCTCTGGCTGCACAGTGGCACAGGCTCCTGGGCCATTGCTTGGCTTGCTGCACATCTTTGGAAGGCACATTCTGTGCCATGTCAGTGCTGAGGCCTGACCCTGTCACAAGCCACTGCCACTGAAGGCAGTGTTGGCACAGGCTGAAGGAACTTGTCAAGCATGTCTACGAGCACTGCACTTGCTCAACAGCCTCCAGTGACTAAGCATCCCCACAGGTTTCCTCATGACATCAGAAATCCAACCTCTCCCTTGAATTCTACAGTTTCACCAGCACCTTTAGCTAGACACACCATGGCTGGGACACCTATTCCTAAATACTCATGCTTTCTGCAGCACTCCTATCCTGCCATCCCAGCAGAATCACAGGGCAACTATTCAGGCCACCCCTTCCTCAAGCACTGGGAAATCCTCTGTATTTGCTCAGCAGCTTGTCTCAACTGATTACACTCGACAGCAGGAACCAGAGGACAAGCCTCCAGTAGTCTTCTCTGAGAACCAGGACCCCAAACCAGCAAAGTCCTGAGATGCTCCCTCCCCCCTCCCCAACACGCTCATTAAACCACGAGTTGGTGCTTAATTACTTTCCAAACGGGTGCTCTAGAGGCAGGCCACTCCAACTGTCCTTGGCTCAAAGGCAGGCTGTAATCAGATGGAAAAAACAGAGCCTGGACATCAAAGCTTTTCCTGCAAGTAGGATGTACACTTAAAAATCAGCTCTGATGCTGAAACAGAGCTGAAGGAGAACAGAAGCTCCAGGCTGGTGAGGAGCTCACCCATCCACAGGAGCAGAGCTGCAGGCACAGAGCTGGCACAAGCACAGATGGATTTTGTCCTTCAGTCAGCACAACGAGCCTGTCCTTCTCAAACAGAGTTTTTGGGACCCAGCTCACTGGTCTTTATTGATTCTAAAGCTCAGCTCCAAAGAGCAGCTGCACTGAGATACCCATGACCAACCATTCTTCCCTTGAACATTCCATCCTCTCCCAGCAGGCAAAGGAAAGCTTCCAAATCTGGGTCATTCACAGGCTGTATAGATCTATAACCAAACTCTAGGGGCTTGGAACTCATCTCAAGCTGTTTTGAGGAGTATGTGCAATGCTACTGAAGGCCACAGACTCTGAGTTCCATGAAGACCACCAGTTGAAGATGCCAAACCAGTTCTCCTCCGTCAGATGGAGATCTAAAAGATGGAAATTCTGTATTTTTCCAGCTCAGGCGGGAGTGTATTTTTCCTAAATGATGATCTCACACAAGTAGACATGTAGAGGACAAAGCAACCAGACCAAAACACCCTGCAAAAATGAAGGAAGAAGGATGAGTAAAAGCTGCATTTTCAGCAGAGACTGTATTTCTGCTAGAGAGGCAGCTACCCACCCACAAAGGGATGCAAGCATCAGTGCAAGGGGCATCTTTCACTACTGTCAAGTTTGAGAAAACAAGTAAAATGGAATACTTGAAAGGATCTCCCCAGCAGATAGCTGGATGCAGCCCTTAGATCTGCAGGTTTTCTGGACAGCAGGCATGACCTCTTCATTCTTCCTCAAGAGGGAGATCATCTATCTGCCAATTTTGGGAGGGTGTGTAAGGAAAGGAATTTTCCTTTTTGTGTGCTCTCAAAGAGGCTCAGAAAGGCCCACACCACAGCAATTTCAGGGGGCTGTGCTAGTGCCAGTCTCCACAAGACTGCTTTGCACAGGTATGTGCTTAGAGAACTGAAGACCAAGACAGGCTGAGAGTTGTTCTATTGTTGTTCTATTTTTACAACTCTCTTGGATTTTATTGTCAGGAACATGCTTTTGAACAGCCATTGTGATTTGGTTATTATTAGGCTTCCCAGTGCAGTGCTACCACATTGCAGTGAGCTAGACTAACAGTGCAGAGCAACTGAAAAGCACATTGCATGCACTGCTAAACCTTTCACAGAATTAAAATAAGGGAAACTCTTGGATAAACAAGGCAAGACCCCAGTTCTGAAACAGTGAGACTTTGAGGAATGGTTTTCCTCTAGCTTCACTGAAGCAGAGTCAGACCTACCCCAAATTATTTGGACAAAAACCAGCAGGCTTTGCTGGGACAAGAAAAACAGATGAGCTTCATCATCTGCCCAGAGTCAGCACCCCCACCAAGGGAATAAAAACAAGCCCAGATTAAACAAACAGCAACACTGATAGCAGAGATTGTCAGGAATGCTTGACTCCCCTTTCCAATCTTCCCAAGCCACCTACTCAGTGAATCTTGTCTGAAAACACTTCTTTGGAAGCCAGGTTGGTCACACTACATCTTGCAACATTAAAACTGTGCTGAAACTGAATGGAGATGTGGGTTTTTTTCATTAGCTACATGCAGAGGGGTTTCAAAAGGCTGGCTACTGAAGGCCACAGTAGCCAAGACTACCAGAGGATTCATTTTCAGCTCACACAAGCACCCCTTGCAGGACTGTCTTAACTACCCTCATGTAATGAGACAATTAGAGCACATAAAGCAGACATTTAGCAAAAGATGAGGCACCTGTTTTCTTGATAAACACCAGGGCCAAAGAGAAGATGCAGTCCTGGATATCATAATTAGCCATTAAACTGCACCAGAAATGATTGCTGCTCAGTGCAATTGCACATGGAGACTTTAAGGATCCAAAAAGCTGGGCAGAATCAACTGCAGTAACAGAGCCACAGAGCTGCACTGAGCCAGCATCACTCCTGGAGCAATGGGCTGAGCATATGGAATTTCCCCCCCATAATGTGGGGCACACCAGGAGCCTTACACACCTGCTCAGAAAGGGGACAGGGGTTGAACAGCTTCCAGGTCCTCAATTCAACCCATTTGATATGGGACTGGACTCCACCACTGTCATCTTTCCATAACCTGTGCTGTAGAAGCTTAAAGTAAATTTCAAATTAAAAGATGACAACCCCAAGATACTTAACATTAAAGGGGGTGGAATAAAAGCTTCACCTCCCCTGTTTCAAAAAGGCTGTGAACACAGCTCACTGCTGCAGCTGCCATCATCACCCCCCACAGTTCCCCTGCTCCTGTCACAATTGGACCAACCAGCAACAATTAAGAGAAAACTCATCAACAGTATCATGAACTGGGCCCTTGCAAAGGAATTCCACTAATGAACCAGATCCCTCCCAACCCTAAGGTGTTCAAGGTTGCAAAGGGAAGACTGCAACATGCTCAGTTACCTGAGGTCTAGATCCCCAAAGCTGTGCACACACTGATGGATTCCCTTCCTCCAGGTCTGTTTACAAGGATAGGAAAGAAGGAATTAGCCAGAATTTAAGGAGAGAGAGGGAATTGCTTCACATAAAGGCAGCAAATCTACTGTTGATTGTATCAAGCACAACAGCAACATTTCTATCAGGAAAATACACAATTGTTGTGGAAAAAAATAGAGAAAGGAAGTAATTTTAATTATCAAGACATCCAAATGGAGACATGTCAGGATTCCTAAAGAAAAGGCCAGAAGAAGAGGGAGACAGTTGCAGCAGTTCTTAAAGGCAGGTAGGATCCAAGTGAAGGGAACCTGCTGTACTAACCTCAACTGTATCATGGAAATCTTGAGAGGCTTTAATAATGTAAATTAATTCTTTCATTCAAAATTCTAATCTATTCCACAGCTATTTACAGTTGGTTTCAAAGCACTGACTGTGGATCTCCTCCTGCTGCATCTGGATCTCCTCCTGGCTGCCTGTTCACTCTCCTGTGGCAGGCCAGGATGGTGATCATCTTTCAAAAATTATTATTAAATAAATCCCATTTAATTCCACTGACTTCCCAGGCAGATTTTAATTAGAGATACAGCAAGCCCGTGGAGAAGTTGCTGAACTCCAACCCTACAGAGATGGTTAATGTTTCCAACAGCTCCACAGCCTGTCTGTGGATTCTTAAGGCAAAACAAGTCTACCTGAGCCCTGGCAAAAAGCAAGAAAAACAAAACTGTGCATACGCTGTGTGAAGGTGTTCATTAAATGAACAGCAGTAAACTTGTTTTTCTAACTTGTCCCACTGCAGATCAGCAGCCACAGGAAGGAGACCAAACCTGGTGTATCCCTTTAGCATGTTTTCATAGCATTAGCTTTTAATCAATAGAACATACCCCACCCTCAGAGCAGAGCACTCCTCGGGTTCCAGCAGAGAAAAAAATAGTGGTTGTTTCAAATATTTAGATTCCATTACAGTTGGGATGTTAAAATAAGCAGGGACTTGTAGTGCAGACAGCTCTCAGAACCAGCCTGGCCAAACCTGGGTGAGCCACCCTGCTGTGGTTACAGCTCTGGGGTCCCATCAGGCTGGTGTTATCATCTAGATTGTTGTTATTGGTACTGCAGCAGTGCTTTCTGATGGCAGCAGACAGAAAAGCACCCCAGTGCTGGCATAAAGCTCTCTAGGAAGAAAAGCAGTCTCCAGAATGTCTGCATTTCAGTGCAGAGAATGGGGAAAAGCTCAGAGAAATCCAGGCTGTTCTCAAGAGGAAAGCAGAGTGCAGCCCAGCACCTCAGCATCTCCAAGTACTTTGCTGTGTCCAAGCCTAAATCCGTGGCTGAATAGAGGGGTTTTTTTCCATTTCCCAAGTCTCAGCTGAGTGCTTTAACTCTGCAGCTCCCCATTTGCTCCACCAGGTAAAGCCCTCCAGCTTTCTGCAGGAATCATGAGCTCTCCCTTCCCACAGAGGCCCCCTGAAGGCCTCCAGGGATCCAGATACTCAGGCCCAGGATCTGCTTGGAGAATATTCTTACAGATGGACTTGATGGCATCAAGCTGAAACTTGGCCTCCACTTTGGAGCTCCTCCACCAAGACTCCTGCAGTGTTCCCAGCACTGCAGTGTGCCACAGACCATGCTGAGTGGGATGAAAGCTGGGAAGAGCTGGACAGGACTGTGACCAAGCCACTGAGGCCAGAGTTGCCATGCTCAGCTTTATCAGCTGTCTCAACTAATAAAAATCCAAACATCTCCTCAGCTGAATCTACTGTGGGTTTTTTTGAGGAGAGCCATCACCACAAAACATTCTCCTCCCACAAACTCACTGCAAGTCACACAGCTGAACCCCTGGCATCCCCATGGCAGAACAGTTCAGCTGGAAACTGGCTGGAAATTCAGTGCATTTCAGAGAGGGACTTGAGCAGCTCTGGAGCTGTCCCAGCCTGAGCTGCAGCACTGCCACGTGCCCTGCTGCAGCCTCCCAAAGCCAAGCTGGCAGCAGCAGCAGCAGAGCAGGGTGCTGAATCTCAGCCATGGGCTGGAACATGCCCTGCTCCCTCTCCCAGTCAGCCATGCCTGTTTACATCCCAGAACAGCTGTCCCAGCCTGACCCCAACACAGCCCTCACTCACTATTATGCAATCATTCCTTTCTAGCCTACAGATAGGCAAACCTGGCCAAAAAGGGTAGAGGATTAAAACAAGCTCTCAAAGAGCCCCATCTGTTGCTCCATTCATCCAACCACGCTTGCTAGCCAAAAAATATTTTCAGTAAACATTCCATAGGCAGAGGGCTCAGTGGTAAGGGAGGTGACAGCATCACCAGCTGAAGCCCCAAGTCTTTTAACCCTGTGACCAAGTGAATTCTTCTCAGTCTGTGTCACAGAATATCCACTAACTGATGAAGCAGCAGATCAAGGAGAAAACACAGAAGGTTCAAGAGAAAATACAGAGGGTTAACACTGAAAGGACAGAAACTCAGGAAGCTGCCTTTGGCTAGTTCTGCCCTCATGGAACTAATTCCTTACTCACCCCTCCTAAAAACACCCTGTTCCCTCAACACTGAAGGGAAGAGACCAAGCAGGAGGAGATATGCACATGAGAGAAGCAGCACATGGGGAGTCTGCACAGCCCCCTGCACAGATAACCTTGCTTACGTGTCAAGACCAAAAGTCACAGAGCACAACTCCATTCTGCTCATCATTCAGGTCAGTAACCTGGATATCTTCTCAAATTCAGCACATGCTCCCTCTGCAGATCACCAGCTCCAGATTTCCTCACACCAACAGGCACCTGCCTTCATTTCATTTAATTCTGTGTCAAAAAACCCAAACTCCTACCTGTAACTGACCTATATCAGCCTCTGTCACCTGCAGTGTTCAAACAACTTGGCTCCCTTTGTGTTGCTCTTTAGTCTTGAGAGCATCTCCTTAAAAACACCAGCAAAAATACCTCATTAAAATCTTTGTTGCAGTAACTACCAAGATCACCCCAACCCCAAACAATGCCCTTACTACTCCATAGCAGTGTCCACCTAGAGCCACAATCCTGCCCACGAGGCAATTTTGGGCCAGCAAGCTGCCTTAATCCCTCAATAAGCATGGAAACAGCTTTCCAAGCACAGAACTCAGCCCAAAAAGCTTTCCCAGCTCAGAGTCAAGAGCTCTGTGGTTGACAGAGACCAGGCAGAAACAAGGCTTCCATGGTTTTGTTTTAAGGCTTCCATGGTCTTGTCCCTTTGCTTGCTGAATTTTTAGAACAGCTTTCATGTTTTCATTCAATAAGCAAAGAATTCTGCAAATGTAACACACAAATCAACTTGCTCTTTTCCAAAGGTAATATGGCACTGCAAGCATCCATTTTCTAAACATCAACTGATAAACAGGCAACTCCTACTTTTGTTTGTCCCTGTAAAAAATATGTTGAGGGTGGGTTTTTTTCAATATCTTGTCTCCAAAAACCTTTCCCAGTCACAAAATTGTTCTGCATCTCCATAGCTAGACATTTGTCCAGTAGGACTCTTGTCTCAGTCAGGTGTCCTCTTAGGGAAGAGGGTGCAAAAGTTGCCTCCATGAGAAAAGACACAAACCAGGGCTTCTCATGTTCCTCTTCTATCAAAAACTGTCCCATTTGGCTCATAATCACAACACCAAACTGGATTCCTGCTGCTTTGAATCACAACTGCACAAGCCAAGTGCCAAGAAACTCAATTTCTGCAGGAGAAACAGCTGCACCTACAAGTGTGGTTTGAAAGGAAGAACTTCTGCTGATACCAAAGGAATGTCTAAAAAGCCACTCCTCAAAGTACTCCCTGAAAAAGCAGAATCAAAAGAGTATTAGTTCACACAATGGAAAGAATGAGGATTTGAACCTCACCCAGAAGGATGGCAGAACAGCCACACTCTGGTATTTGATGGAGGAAGATTGCAGAGCCTCAGGTTGGCTGCTCCTTCCCACCCTGCAGTGCCAAAAGGCAGCAGCAGCAGCTCCTGCCCCTCTGGCATGCTGAGGGAACTGGTGGCACAGCTCCTTGCCTGTGACACCCACCACAAACACCACCTCCTCTGAATTTCAGTGCTCACACGACTGATCCTGTGATGTCCCTGCTTCTCACCAACCACCACAAAAATAGAAGCTGCAAAACACTTCCAAAGGTTGAGGCTTAAAATCAGAACACATCTAGACATCCTGCATCTTCAGACCATCAACATTTCTAGGGACAGAGTCAGCAGAAAGCCTGGGGTTTCTGAATTAGAGACAAGTCCATCCCATCAGGAGTTGGTGCAGAAGTCACCCCTGAGGTGAAAGGGTGCAGGGAAAAGGGGTTGAGTCCAAAGAGCAAAAGATTCTCCTGATTCTCCAAAGACAGGAGAATCAGGAGAAGCCTCCACATTTTATCTGTCATCCACAGCCTAACATGAAGAGTGACAGGCAGAGCAATAAGTTAACCTGCAATTGAAGTTCAGAAGGCCACAGGCCACTCCTGCTCCTTTCTTCTCCTGCACCTTTGGAGAAGCAAAGCTGAAAGCAGGCTGGTAACTCAGCACAGCCACCATGAACTGCCTCACCTCATAACACAGCTCATTCCCAGCCCACCTCCATCCTTATCCTCAGCAGCTCCATCTTTCCCAGTTGGAAACAATTCAACCCATCCACTCTTGCTGCTCACAATTATTTATTCCATCATTTCAGGATCCAGGAAAGGCTGGGCCTTAATTACAACAACATGTGCAGCACTGCAAACTCAGTTCCCGACCACTGGCTTCTCGAGGAGGCTCCAATTCTCCAGGAAAACATTTGCTTTCCTAACACAAGAAGTGCTTTTCACTCCACGCTGGGATGTAGAGAGGGCCCTGCCAAGCTGCACTCACCACCCTGATCACAGCTCCCAACAGCCACCAGAACAGGGGAGCTGTGGAAAAAATGCTCTTAAACCCAAATGTCACTGCAGACCATGCCCAAGTGCCACTTAGAGAGCACCAGGGGAAGAATTTCGCTGGAGGATGTTTCCAGGCACAGAAGGTAGAAATTGGACAGGCAGCTTTGCTATGGTCAGTGGGAAGTGCAGCTGGAATTACCCATTTGCAGCAATTAACAAACCAGCCAGATTCGAGAGAAGCTGAAACAAAGCCTGTCTTGACCACAGCTTGCTAGCCAGCCAGGATTCATCCAAGTCCTCTTCTAATTCCCCATTTTTCACAAGTATTTAGGATTCCGAGAGGAGCCAAACTGCGGATGACAAACAAAACAAAAGCAGACAAACCTCTGCCTGACAGCTTGCGGGGGTCACTCGGTGTGGAGTTACCCGTGGCTGTCTCCAGACAATGGGCTGCCACCCTAACGCTCAGCACTTCCATCTGAGACCATTGTTTAGACAAGAGAGCCGGAGCTGACAGCTCCTAATCCTCAGCACTCCCTTCACGCTCCCGTCACCCAAGACAATGCGAGGACAGCAGAGAATCTGCACCCCGCTTTGGAGAATCCACTGGAGGGTTTACACGACTCGCTTACCAAAGCTCCAAGAGCGGCCCAAACATGTTCGTGCTCCGTGCAACACGCCTCAGCAGGGCTGGGGTTTTCTCAGCCCGTGTTTCTGCAGCAGTGGGCAGGGAAACACAAACCCAGCGCCCTGCACCGAGGGCTGCAGCACCACAGCTCCAGCTTACCCACAACAGCAGCCTCCTGTCACTCGAGGTGGAAGCAGAAGGATTTATGAACGGCCAGTTTTCTAAAGCCTTGTTTTGAACACAAACAGTTGGTAGAGTTGTTTCTCCCCCTCAAAAAAAAAAAGAAATGTTTTTGCAATCCAGCAAAACAAGAAGCCAACAGGGGAACGCCGCTGCAGTCACCGGCCAATACTAACAACTCCCCACATCAGAAAGACCTGTCAACAAACAATATCCACATTCCTCCGTGAACAAAAACACAATTAACATTAAAGGCTTCGGGTCTCACGGGTAAGAAAGGAGGCTACACAATATGTAAAAGGATGTTTGGGGTGATGTATCTCACCAGACAACATCTGCACCTCAACCACAGCGTTATTCCAGAGTCAAGTCCACGTTAGTTTCCCACCAACCTGCTCTCGAAAGGCTTTTAAATATGCAAATTGTCTTGCCAGCGACAGAGACGAGTACAAAGAGAAGCGATTTGCTACACAACGATTGAGAGATTTGGAAAGTTGCTGGCTGGCAAAACCGTCCGTGGGGATTGTTATCGCTTTCTTTTATTCCGGCTGTAAAACAAGCCCAGCGGCACGCAACCCGCATTGGTGTGCGGAGACCAGAGCGATGTCAAACGTGCCCCAGCTGCGGCCAGAAATGCGGCCAACAGCATCACAAAGGTCGCTGCAAAGTCCGGCCCTTGTCTCCTCCCGCGCCGGCAGCGAGCAGAGGGCAGCGGCAGCGGCGCGAAGGGAGCGCCCTTTGAACCCGCGGCTCTTTCACCCCCGACCCTCTGCCCTCCGCTGCCAGACACCGGGCAGCGAACGCGGACCCACAACTGCAGCCCGCCCTCGCCCGTCTGCAGCCTGGCTCTCCTCGGCTCTTCTTAAATCCCCGCCCTGCCACAAGCCTCTCGGCCTCGCCCGGGCACGGTGACAGCTGCGGCCGGCGGCTGCCACTCACCCCCTGCCCGGCGACAGGCCCGGGCCGGCCGCGGCCAGCGCGCCGCGGGGAGTTCCCGAAACACAACCCGAGAGGCCTCGTCGCCCCGGGGAGCTGGGGAGGGGGCACCGGCCGGGGCTGTCAGCTCCCGGAGCGGGCACCGGGCCTCAGGGGTTCCGCCGATCGGGGTGAGGGCGGCGACGGCAGCAGCGCCGGCTCCGGCACCCAGC
>JANHGL010015945.1:46396-112139 GCA_024611195.1 Ceyx melanurus | reverse complement strand
GGCCCTACCTGAGGCTTGGTGGTTTCATTGCCGTACTCATCCGCCTCTGGGCCGCTCAGCTTTCCCTCAGGTGGTCCTTCAGCGTCCACGCGGTCGCAGCTGTCGCCCTCGGAGCTGTGAGCGGCCCTGCTGCTTCTGGCCGAGGGCGAGTCGCTCGACCCAGCCTGGCTCTGGCTCCCAGCTTGGATCTCCTCAATGAACAGCTCCCGGCGGATGCGAGACCTATAAGACAGGGGAGAGGGATGGTCAGTCTGATGGGGGTCACCCGGAGCCACCCTGCTCTACCACAGATGCTGCTCAAAAGGCCCTTTCATAAGAAACCATTTTGCCCTGGCTGTGGAACAGCTGCAGCAAGATGGGCCAGTGGAAGCACCCACAGCCTCAAACCCAAAGGACTGACTGGCAGGGCTTTGGAATAATATGAAATACTGTCAGGATGGTCTTAATTTAATTTTCCCCTGCCACACACCCGCTGTGAAGCCTGCTGTGCCAGAAGGGATGTTGGCAGCAAAACCCAGGATGTCACAGGGCTCCGCCACAACATGGCGGGAGGACAGGCGACAATGGGAGGGATTTTGAGCAAGGAAGCCATTTCTGGTACTTTCTGAAGGGCTTGGCATTGAGATTGACCCCTCTGCCTTCAACCAGGACTTTGGGTATCTATTGTACCTCTGCTCTTGACAACCAGCCCTTCCAGTGACTGCAGCAAGCATTACAGAACAAAGCAAGACCATAAACTTTATGCAGAAAACCAGTCTGTGCTAAAATGACGAGTGAAATCCTGAAGAAGGCTTGAAAATTTAAAGAATTGAAAGCATTGAAAAAAAAAAAATCAATCAGATTTCTACTGAGCCACAATTTGCCTCAAAAAAACAAACAAGGAAAAAAGATATGGACAGCCCTTTGTGTTCTCCTGTACACACACACACCAAGGAGAAATGAAGATGAAACAAAGTGTGTTGTGCTGAAACTGCTCTGGGGAGGTGCAGCCTTTTGACAGGTTTTGACAGGTCTATGAGCTACTCTGACTTCTGCCTCTTTTTTTATTGAAAAAATCGATTTCAGAGGACGAACAGTGACAAGGCGAGCAGCGCATGTCAAGGGGATTAAGACACTCCATGCGTGGTTACAATGGCCTGGTGTGCCAACCTTGCACCTCTTCTTGCAGTAACAACCCAAGCATGCTGCCTTTGCCTTTTAACTCGTCCTTCCTCCCTCTTCCTTCTCTGTTTAGGAGCTCCCAATATCCTCACACAGATGGAACAGACCCCAAAATCTTACGATCTAGGCTAACTCTTTCTCTGTACTGCTCTGAGTAGGAGAGGTTATGACCACTCTTCAGGTCCTAAGTTGCAACCAAGAGGGAGCCTCAATGACCTTTGATCAGGGATGACAGACACAGGGACAGTTCAGCAAGACTTTTGATTTTATCCAGAAAAAACTGCTAAAGGTCTGGAACATCACAAGCGAAACGCTGTTCCAGTGCCAATGACTGCACAAATCTGTCATGTGTCCTAAGCGTGCTATGAGAGGCAGCACACAAAGAGAAAAATTAGGATAAATGCAGAACGCCATCCGAATGCTGCTTTTGAAGCTAATGATATTATTGACTTACTTGAAATGCCACAGAGTATTTCAGCAGTACTTGCTGACTCCACACATTTGAAGGATTTAGGGGGTCTGTAATTTTCCCTAGGAGAATATTACTCATCTAACAGAAGACCACAGGTGCTAACATTAATTTTCTATTACCATTAATTGCATGTATCCTGCAACATCGATTACCAGGCTCCCTTCATGCCTATAATCTCCCTGCATGGACATTGATCCAGAACATGCTGCTTCTCCAACATTCCATGAGTCAAGGAAAGAAACAGGTAAGAGTTTTGTGCCTGCATGACATTTAAAATACCCCATCTCTAGCAAGACACTTGAATGGTGACCTGCTCATTGAGTAGCTGACCACAGCTCTACAGAATATAGGTGCCACATCTATGTAAATCTCTGGAATTCACACCCAGTATATTGCTTCTGGAATCTAGTCTGGCCCGAGTGACATCTAATTAAATCCCTTCAGTATCGAATGGTGGCAGCAGCTAGGAAATTCCCAAAAGCATTCCTCTCAGTGGAAGGTGTTTGCTTTGACACCAACCCATCCTGTTGGCATGCAGCAGTGTAACTCCAGAGATCCCAAACATCCTGGGATATATGCTGATGTTCGCAGCATAAGCCTTCACACAACACCTAAACAAGTACAACACTACAGTTCATTAACAACTATGCCCATGGTAAGAGCAATGATATTTCAGATCCAAGAGTGCTAGACAGCAAATCAAGAAAGTTTGGTTTAATTCCCAATTATTCTGTAGTATCATCCCTGGGACCTTACTAAATTTATGTGCCAGTTTCTATGTGTAAAGTGGGATAGAAATCCCTCCCTCCTACTCTCTTGTACCATTTGTAAGACAATAGAGCTTCGAACTCTGATGTGCCCTGTGTGTGCTTCACTAATGCAAAGCAAGGTGTACTTATTTTTATGTTCTGAGAGCTATGTGACTGGTATGGTTGCACAGCCATAGGCTTGGAGAAGTCTGCAGACATGTCAGAATCCTTCACACCTATTTATATTCTGTAAGTGAATTATTTCTTTGCCTGATGAGGATTTTTTTTTTAAAGATCATTACTGCAGAGAATAAATGCTAGTGCTGACTCTCCATCTGGTAGGTATAAAGGTAGATTCTGCTGTAATGACCACCTTCGGAGAGGTTTGGGCTGAATCCCAAAGGAAAAGCATCACTGCAACAGGATTCCCAAGAGAACAGGAAGACAAACCTGTCCAAAACTGCCTCACCTGAAGTTAAAAGAAAAATTTGTATTAGAGAATATCTAGCTGGTCTGAGATGTGGAACTGCTTGTGTATGAAGACTCTTCATTTTTGAAAATAAATGGCTGGTGGACAGTACAAAGGAGATAAATAAAGTTAACTGTAGGCTGGAGAAGATGAAGAGCTGAAAGACTACCCATTCCTTATCATACATGAGCTGCAGAACAGTCAGACCCTGTTCCCCTCGCAGAACGTGTAACTTGTACCTTCTTCTGCAATGTCCTGCAAATGATTTAAGAGTACTTCATCCACAAAAGCTAAGAAAATTATTGTACAGAGAAAAAGAACAGGCAAGTGCTTTGATTTTTCAGCGGTGGCACGGAGCACAGGCTCCAAAAAGCCTCAAAACATTCCTTTCAAGTCCTGGAGACTCAGCAGCACATCTGGGAGCAGGTCCAGATCACTCAGCGCTGTGAGGCTCGTGCAACCCACCAGCCTATAGCACCTTGTTTATCCCTTCTTTATTTTGTATGCAACTGTCAGCACCTAGTCTACACTAATGTATAGCCTGGTGTGGCTCACCACGCTGATCAATCATGACTTGTCACGCTTTCTCGCAGCAGGCCTGAAGAGGAGATCTGATGATAATGAGGGAGATGACACATGCCACCAGTGCTCCCGCACTCGTCTGCCTAAGTGAGAACAGCACATTTTGCTGTCAGGCCGAAGGGAACATATTTTCATAGGCATTCCTCCAACTCACGGATAATTGCCTAGAAGTGGGAATTGGAAGAGGCTTGCCTTTGGAGAACTCTGACTGCTGAAAGAGGCTGCATCTGTAGTGAATTCAAGGCCATGAAATTCCCTGTAAATATGATTACTCGTTGGTTATAATCTGTAAATTTCGTATTGTTTACCATAAACATTATTTAACTATTGTGCATAATATTTCTGAGAGATATCTCATTAAACTGTGCTGCTTTCTGCTTCAGCAACTTCCCTGTTAAAAAGCTGATGAGGGCCAAGGTGGAAAATACCCTTTAAATGTTAGCAGTTTCTAAAAACAAACACGTTTAGCAATCTGGACTAATTAGGAACATTACTGGCTCCAAATGAAGGAGCAGAATAGTACTAAATCTGGTATCTTCACTGTACCTGTTCAATATTCATTAGCACAAATTTCTCAGAGAAAAGTCTGCTGCACTAATTAAGATTCCCAATCCCAAGCACAGCTGATAACATATTTATTCAAATCCTTATAAATCTTCTAGGCCATTCCAGCATTGGTTTTTTTTATCCCTGTCTCTAGGCCAAAACCTACTTCAGTGGTTCAAAAGCAGAGAAGGTTCCTTCTCACAGGAGAAAGGCAGCAAACAGACCAACAGCGTATTTCATTTCAGTGGGACTCTATGATTTAATGGTAACAATAAAATAAAATCTCTGGCCACATCCGATTCAAAGCAATCGGTTCCCTGTCTTTCCTGACTGGGCGGAGCTTCCCAGCGACCCAGCACACTGTGACTATGATCAGAGCTCAGTGACTCAAAACCTACAACAAAATCCCACTTTCTGTTCTTGCACAGGAAAATGATGGAAGCAGTGCAGTTCTGATGATGTCCAGTAGAGGACACTCCAAACAACCCCCTCCAAGTGACCCAGGCACAACGCACACAGCACAGCCCTACACGTGTGTACCTACACGCCAGTGGATGCCCACCTAAGAAAGCCCAGACTTGCTGACTGCAGTGGGGTTTGTAAATATTCAACAGTGGACATCTCCAGCTCCACGCCCACCCCAAAAGCAAGACTTTCTGTTTAAAAGCACTGCTCACATCAGTATGTGAAGATTGCTGCTCCTCAGGGATGACTTAAAATTAGTCTGGAGCATTAGCATTCCTGCAGTTAGAGCCTCCCTGCTGTCAAAACGGCTCGTGCTCTGCAACTGCACGGTGCTAGTGGCAGCAGACACAGCCTGCTGAGGCAGAGCAACACCCCACCAAAGCAAATAGATCCCTTAGGAAAAGGGCTCCCGGGAGCTCTCATACCTGTAATTGTGGAACCAGTTGATCACGGTGCTGGTTTTCAAGTTGAGCTGCGTAGCGAGTTCCTCAATGGTTTTTGGTGATGGGTATGGCTTTTGCTGGTAGGCTCGTTTCAGAGCTTCTTTCTCTTCTGGTGCCAGCACCACCCGAGGCTTCTTCAGCTGGTGCTGGGGCTGAGGGCTGGCTCCCTGGCTGTAGTCGATTCCAGTGGACGAGGACTCACAAGACTGACTGTCGCTAACGGAGCTGTGTCGTCGTTTCATGTAGGCTGGAAGAGAAGAGCATCGGATCATCATCCCCAGCTGAATACAAATGCAAAATCAATGAATAGATGAGCTGTGGAATAAACGCGGAGATGACTGGCTGTGGGTGCATAGATGAGCTACTGGGAGGGAGCAGAAAGGAAGGGGCATCATCGGGATCAAAGGAAAGCAAATGTTGGTGGGGGGGTGGGGGGGGGAGGTGAGAGGCAGAAAAAGAAGAAAGAAGGGGAAGAAAGGTGGGTAAATCGACTGGAAACCTGCCAGAGTCTTCAGCTGTTTCAATGAAGATGGGACATGAATAATGGGGTCTGGTTAACACCAGGTATTTCAAGTCCACTCTTTCAAGAGTGGTGAACTTCCACATAAGCACCCGATTAGGACAGTTGCACTTCATTTCAGCTTAAATGGCTTTGGTCTTAAACACTTAAGGTGTACCTGAAGGTCTCTCAAACACTTAAGGTCTCTGAATGAAAAACATGACTATGGAAGCTGAAGGCAGCTAGGCAGCCCCAACTCCAACACACGATGGCGCCCAGAGATCACAGCACCGGGCTGAATAACCCATCAGGGGGCTGCTGCTTTTTCCTACAGAGCTTCGCTGTAGCGGTGACAGGTTATGAAAGAAAAACAGCCCGCAGCATCCTCCCCCCTACACGAGGCTCTTTCAAAAACGCATAGACTTTCATGAACGCTCTTGCTGCACTGATGGAGCTCGGCAAGGCTGATGGCAGGAGCCTGTGATACCACCAGTGACTCTCCTTCCCAACAGGGAGTGAATTATCCTGGCAAATTCTGCAAAGAAAGAGTCCCAGCAAACGCTGTCACTGGCTTGATTGATTTACACCGGGCAAAGAGAGGTGGGATTTACTGCACCTGGCAGGGTTGTGCACAGGCACTGCTAATGAGGGGGCTGAAAATGGCAAATATAGATGAATCTTGTCAATAAAATATTTAATGGCCTGTTAAAGACTTTCTAGATATTGAAGTGTTTAATTCAAGAGCTGCAATTTTATAATCTTGGCTATTAAATTCTGGACTACACCAGCCTGACACCAATCCAGCAGGCACTAAATCTGCCAGCAGCCAGGAACCAGTGTGGAGCATGTCACACTGGTCAGCACCCAAAGCCTTCAAACAATAAATTTATCTCTCCCCAAAGCTCTGTCTTGAGGCTGAGAGTGCACAGGAACAAAAGTTCACTGAAATCAAATAAACTGTGATGTTCAAAGCCCTTCTCACACAAGCCAACTTCTTCTGGCAGAGCTCACTACAGGACTGGCCAGGTCTTGTATCTCCACTGGGTTTCAGCAGCCTGAACTCTACACGGTGGTACATCCAGTGGGACCTTTTTAACCTGTGTTTTACTATCATCACAGTGAATTCTGAATGCACTCTGCAACCTTTGGGAGTATCTGTATGGCTCTCATTTTGTTTTTGTTGAATATGACAGATTACCTGTGGATCACCCACTGTGTAAGATCACTGATATGGAACAGAACGTGAGCTGCTTATGATCCATCACTCTGCCATGATGCCACCCTGCATGTGTTTGAAATAATCATAACAAGCAAAGTTGGGTGTTTGGTGTTTTGTTTTGGTTTTTGTTTTTTTTAAATAATCATCATTTTAAAATTCACCTATATAAGTTCTTTCAACTGGATGTAGACCACAGGTAAATGCATTATTCCAATGTCACCTGTTGGCCTTTTTTTTCAGCCTTCAAGGAACTGTTACAACATTGAACCATGGAATGAATCATTCCAGCAATATAATCTCACATTTATAGAAGGTCTTCAGTCTCAAAGACTCCTGGGTGCTATTTCCAACTTGCACTAACATGCAACTATACAGAAGGTTCCCCTGTCTCCTTTGATAGCACAACCAAGAGGGCCAACAGCACCTGTCACTTCAGCAAGGGGCAGCAGCTTAAAGAGGCCATGAGACAAAACAGAGCCTTGCATGGAAGGTGTGAAAGGTCAGGCTACCTCCACTGCCTCCAGTGGGACTTCTGGCATTTTGTCAGGTGCTGAGTTAACACAAGACACCCCTGCATCAGGATGCTCTGAGTCTCTGCTTTCTCTGCTCTCCAAAGGATGGAGTTTCTGGCAGGTCAGAGGTCCCATCTTTAGGCTCCTAAGGACACCGAGGAGCTGTGATAGCTTGGGAGAAATATGTAGGAGATATATTGGATAATACATTATCAGAACCAAATTTCACTGGGCCAAAGGCACATTCCTGGCACTTCACCATGTGCTGAATCAGCACCTAAGCTTTAGGCTTTAAAGGTGGTACCTGGAAACTTTAGGTGATGTTTATAAAAGCTTTTCCTTTTTAAGTCTTGTTTTAAACATATGTGCTGTGTGTAGACCACATGAGGACATCATTCAGCACATTGGCAGTGACAGCAAGGCTCAAACTGGAATCCAAGTCACAAATACTTGGAGAGGTTTGATTTTTGTCCATAATCAGTCTCCCGTTCTCAGGAGACCTATGAAAAAAAACCAAGGCAAACCCAAATGTATTTGGGGCAAAGGTCTGGATCTGGGTCTGAGAACAGCTTGTCAAGGCCACCCTGACTAGCCTTTTCCCCATGGCTGTTGTCAGCACAGCACCACTGCGTCCCTCTGGGAAGACAGACCAGCATGTGCTCAGCTCCAGAGGCAGCAGACACCAGAGCAGAACCGGCGTCTGCCCACTGAGGTAAAACAGAACCCCTTTTAATATCATTTTTATCTTATGCAGTATTGAACAAGATTATTAAAAAGTGAAATAATGGGGAAATAAAGGGAATTAATTTTTTTCCTGACAGCAGGCTGTTCAGTAGGGAGTGTGACGTTGCCAGAACATGCTCTGGGAAGTCAGAAGAATGAGGAACAAACCCTTCCAAGGCAGGAAAGGGGGTGCAGGTATCTCAGCCATTGAGCATGAAGCCCAGGCTGCCTCCAAGGAGGTTACTTAATGGACACTGCAAATTTTAAGAACCTCTTAAAATGGACATTTATATCACAAACCGGCTGGCAGACCCGGAAAGAAGATACATGCAGCTCACCTTTATCGTAATTATTAATTTACTCCCTTAATAAAATGTAGCAGAGAAATAACTGATAATAATGTTTCATGGGTAGCAGATGCAGTTGCATTGTTCCTTAACTGACATTAGCTGAAGGGGAAGTTAAATTCTTAATGTGGCTCTAGAACAATTTAAAACAGGATCCTTACTTGCATGGAAGCATTCTGCAGAAAACACAGGGTTGAATTCACTTTAGAGTGCTCTGCTATGAGGACAGCACTGACATAGTCCAGGAGCCGGGCAGAGTCTCCATGATTTACAGCCCGTCTGTGCAGGTGCCTTCTACAGAGCACACATATTACACAGGTTTGGGAAGAATCCAGTTTAGAAAAGAATTTTGAAAGGAAGTACCACTTTGAAATAATTTTGATTTTATTTTCCTGCATTATAGGCAATATTCTCTTTGAGGTCATAAAAATCCAGCTAGTTGACAATTTTATTTCTACCATGTCTCTAATACAGCAAAACCCTTTGGTTTACAGTTGTAAGTGGGAAACCCAAGGGGATTTCACTCCCCCTGGAAGATCATTGTGCTAAGATACTGCCCTGCATTATATCAGTTACTGTGACAAGGGTTTGAATTTCTTCTTAAAAGCATGCAAGACTGCAATTTTCTCAGAAGCTCCCTCACTGCAATTTTTAATATAATCACCAAGTTCTTGATCAAACGTATTAATGCTTTCAGGACAGCAGTCAACAGCAGCGCTCTCAGTGCAGGCGGTTAATGCTGCCTGTACTAATATCATTAAGGGATAGCTCGAGAGATGTATACATCATTAATTAGTTAACTGCTGATAATGGCAGCCTATGAGTCTCTCTTGTAAAATCACATGAATGTACTAAAACCAGGGCTCTGAATAACCACTGCTTTTTAGTGATGACTCTAAAATATAGAGAGTTGGATAAATTTCTTGGATATACTCCCTACTAAGATACCAAATAACAGCTTAGATCTTTCTCAGGTACTCAAGACCATGCTGTTTTCCGTGAGAATGTATTAAGAAAATCACCTTCCCCCCTCCCTATAAAGGCTACAGATTTAATTATTCTCAAATACCCTTTTAAGAAGACTGCATTTTTCTTTCCTCCTAGAGACCATCAGGCAGGACTGGCAAGAAGCTCTCTCAGGAATCAATGCACAGTTCTTCCAGCCCAACATCTGTGACCAGCTGCAGCACTATTAACTAATAACCCAAAGCCAGCTCCCAAACTCACATTTCTCATTTGGTAAGGCAAGTTATCAGTGATACACCAGAGCCTCGGTAATTAATCTATAGGAGAATATAGCAATTATTTCACGACAGCTGGTGAGTATTCAGGGGTTGGGGTTGGCTTTTTTTGTTTGGCTTTTTCTGGAGATGCTCAGGCTAGCATCAGATAAAGCTATGGAAAACCTGTCGTGAATCCCTTTTTCACAACCTTCACAATACTGGATCAATGCTGCCTCTGCCCTATTTATAGAGAATTATAGAAGACACGGTTGTATTGAAACGACAGAAAACATGAGTCAGCAGTCTGCTCCAAGTTACCTTTTTTCTCCATCCGTTTCATATCCATCAGCTTCTCCACGTTGTTGGGATCGTTCAGCCACAGCTGCATACGGACAAAGGGTTCCCGTCCCTTCAAACTCAGCTTGTGCCAGGGCTTGGGGCGAGCCAGAAGGTCTGAGACAGAGCCTTGTGTTAGCCCCAGGATTGTCTCCCCAAACAAACGCTGACCTAATACGAAATTGAGAATGGCATGAATTCATTCAGCTGAGATGAGGGTAACAAGCAAGACAGAACACGTCTATGGGATCAATTATTCTTACTTCAGAATGGCTTGAAAACCCAAATGAAACATCAAGAAGAATCAAAGCTCTGCCCCCCACTACAAATGTCAATACTGAGATTTAGTTTAATCCTTAGGATCTGACTGCGGCAAAGAGGGGAACTCAACATGATTGGGGACTGGGACCTTACAGTAACACAGTGTGCAAAAAATGAAATTAATGAGAGTAAAAATAAACAACTTTTCTCTAAGCAGGTCTAATCTAGTGAGCAGTGAGGCTACTTAGCTCTTATGCAGGAGGGTAATGAAACAGCTTCGTTCCAACAGGACTATTCAAATGTTTCAAGTAATTGAAGACACCAATGACCAATGGAACCCCCCTGTTCAGAACAGACACACCTATGTGTGTTGTGCTATCTGTAGTGTTTTGTGTCTTATCAGCTACAGATAATCACACTTTTTACATCTTTTTTTACAGTCTCTACAGTACTTATAGTTAAGAATACTTCAGTTTCTTTTGTTTTTCAAAATGCAGGGTAAAAACCATGTGTGCTTTCACTGGCCAGCAGCTGTATGTACTTCGGTAACTCTAGTTTTACATGGTTAAGATCTAACTTAACAAGGACTGTGAAAAATGCCTGTGCAGCTCAAACCAAACCACACAGCTGGTTTTCTAAACCCCTTCACCTCAGTGTTCTTCCTAAGCTAAACTGCCCTGATAGGCAACAGCTTTTATTACAAGACAGAGCCTGAAGTTATCTGAGTCATCACTGGTGATTTCTGATAGAAGCACAGCTATCGTCATGTATTCAGAAGGTAACCCAAAGATCATTCCATACTGACCAAGCTTAGGCCTCAGGGTCTTGTGTCTGATCCACAGGTTTTGATGCCCTCACTCCCAACAGCAGAATGCTTTTTCTCTCACTTTCTACCACTTAGCCAGTGGCAACCAACAGATCCCTGAGGGACACTGGAGATGTGGGGGGGCTTGTGCTCCCTACAGCTCGGTGGGAGATGCCTGCACTGGCAAAAGCACCATCAGCTCTTCCCTTCACAGCCTCACCTGATCCTGACACAAACAGGTTGTGGAAAACACCTGCTCTACAGCCCCATCCCCTGTGCTTAACTCCACGGAATCTCCTTCTCTTCTTTAAAAATGTCCAGAGACTTTGTGCCCTGGTGGGGAAAGGTGGAAATGTGGGACCAGTAGAACCTCCCACTCTGGTGCACAGGGAAGGTGGGTGTGCAAAGACTTTGGAGGAAACAGCTGAGACGATGAAAGGCAAAAAGGGACAACCAGGACAGGCCTCATCTGACACAGTCTGCTAATAAGCCCCAAAACTAACC
Source organism: Ceyx melanurus (assembly GCA_024611195.1). Lineage (NCBI taxonomy): Eukaryota > Metazoa > Chordata > Aves > Coraciiformes > Alcedinidae > Ceyx > Ceyx melanurus. The sequence goes on along the minus strand of JANHGL010015945.1, from coordinate 100,823 downwards.
CTGAAAATGGTTCTTACAGACTAAACAGAAACTTAAACTCAGAATAAAGTTCCGAAGTTCTAAATTATTTTCCACTACCATCTATATCAGAAAAATCAGACAAAACAAGTAATTTGGGGCCTATTTGAGATCATGGCCATTGCAGAGTTAACCTACTCCCTGCTAACCTACTCCCTGCTTGTATTTAAAAACATCAGTAAAGCCTCATCCATTTACCTCTAAACCTGCCAGCTACTAGCCAGGTAAGACAGCTACTCTCAAAATCTTTTAATTTGCCTGGGTAAATAACCTTCCTTTAACATCCCCCCAGTTGAAACCCCATGCTGTGCTCAGGCTGCAGTGTGATGAGAGATTCTTCCAGTGGCCACAACAACTCCCACAGCTCCTGCAGCTGCACAGTAAACTGGGCAGGGAGCTGGTCTGGGTCAAACCAACCCACCAGGAACAAAAACAGCTTCTTTTGACTCGCATCAACTGGTTCAGTTTGTTGTGTGGTCACGTGACCAGGAATATCTGCAAAGCTTTGTGAAAGGGTTGGGAAGAAGCCACTCAGAGCAGGTGCTAGTGATGCTGTTAAAGGGAATGAACTTCAAACTACAGCCTGAAAGTTAAAAAATACAAATGTGGAAGGAGGTAACATCATATTCTTTAGGTGTTAAGAACAAAGCTAAAGATGTTGGTGACATTTATGTATACCAGGACATGGCAGGATGGGGTAAAACACCTGAAAGGCTCCTGAGCTAAAGGGGAAGGTATTAGAACTGATCCTCAGGAGGTAGCAGGTGTATCCCGCTCTGTCTCCATCAGAGCACCAGCAATAACCAGACTAGTTTTAAGCACAGGTTTCCTAAAACTCCTGCTGAATCTCCCCATCCTTTCTCCCAATATCCTTCACACCTGTTCCCACTGATGTAGCTCCTCATAGACAAAACTTTCTGAAAGTTGTGCTGGTTTCATGCTTAGTCCTTGTCCTGCCTGTAAAGTCCCCCCCATGGCAATCCCCCTGCATTCACTTCCCTCTCTGAACTACACGCTGCCCAACAGGGACCCACTGATAGCACCATGACACGTGGGACTGGCACTAGCAGCAACATCTCAATGTTAACATGGTTTTGCACAACCGTGGTCTTTACTGGCTGGTGATATCGCAACAACTGAGCCACCACCAGCTGCCCAAGACAGGTTCACAAGGCCCCATGGCCAAAGACAGAGAAACCCGTGCACAGAGTCACTCTGGTGCACTAGCACACTGAGGGCGCAAAAGGAGACATTGAAACTGGTTCCACACCTAATGCAGAGTTTGGGGCACATTTCCTGGCTCTTCTGCTGCTTTTTAGGCTTGTCAGCCACACTGTAGGAAAACAAAAATCATGGGAAATAAAAAAGACTAAGTAAAAATGGCATAAAAGCAAATGTAAACAAAAATACTTTTCTTTTTTTTTTTTTTTCTCAAACCTCTCTGGAGCACCAGAGCAGGCACAGCACGCAACAGCATTCTGCCCAAAAACTAGGGGCTTGAACCTGCACACCCTTCCCATGATCTGTGGCTTCATCTCTACATTACCTCCACTGAGCAAGCATCCACAATCTGCCTGTGCCAACGTGCACGAGCAAGCAATTCTGTTGGGGTCAGTGGAGCACAATCTCATGATTAGGGCCATTTTCCTTTATTTTTTTTCCCCCAGATTACATTATATGAGAACTTGCAACCTCCCCCATCCCAGGTTTTTTTCCCCTTTCAAAAAAATCATCTAAGGTAATGACATGTTATTCTGTGCCTAGCTGAGAAAAGGCTTCCTTACATACTAAAATAAAGGACTTTTAATTATACAGTCACAATGTTCAGATTATATGGATGGAATGCTTCTCCCTTAAGTATCACCAACAGTCTCAATCTAAACTGATCTTTTTGATCCCATCTGTAGTGAATGGGGATAAACTGGTACTTCTGGAGATTGATTCAGCTCAACCCTCTCAGAGATTTTGAACATCAGGTGAGATGAATCCCAAGCCCAGCCCCATAAGCACATGCAGGTGACCCTGGGTGACCTTCTGCCCTCCCACTAGATTCTGAAGGGCTCCCTAAAGCTCTCCCAATGCCTTGTGAGGGAAGCCAGTGCTAAACACAACTGAAAACTAGTGACTTAGAGGCACAGTGGCAGCACTAAGTTTGGATTTTCCCTACTAGGATCAGATTATTGCCTTCAACTATCCCAGATATATAGCCACGTGAACACTGCCCTTAATTCAAACCCCCCAAACTCCTCTGTAAGCAAAAGTAGCCTTAGCTCTGCAGATGTCTAAGCAAAATAACTGAATGGCCCCATGCACCTATCTACAGGTTCAGTTAAACCTCAGCTGAGCCTGAATTTACCCTTCTACCTCTATGGGTACATTAACCTTTGGCACGTGATGCACCTCCAGTCCTGCTGGACTCCTCTACTTCACCTCAGCCTAGAAAACAGGGGCCTTCAGTGGGTGAGGGTGGGGAATGCAGCATCTTTCAATGGGAGAGCTCCCTGGTGCTGGGGTTCTTGTTTCCCTGACAGCTGGATGGTGTCTAGGGAGGTGGGAGCAGAACCTGGCTGGTAAGCCAGGAGCAGAGCTTAAGAAAATCAAGGGTATGATGACATTTTAAGTTGAGCATGACAATCAGAAAGGATTTTTCTCCCAGATTAAAAAAAAAATAAAAATAAAAAATAATTTAACAGATTAAATCTCAGGCCAGAGTCGAAAGACCTTGCAAACACCTACTGAAACACAGCTTAAAAGTCAAAGCGTGAACTCTCATTTGATTTGGGTCAAGAAATGAGACTAAAGCAATTTACCAAGATTGTTGTCAGTCAGCACTTCTTTGACCCTCTTGGTGATTCCGTAGGTATCCAGCTCAGGGGACATTGCCACCAGCTCTTGAATGCTGAGTGCCGAGTGGCCCGACAGTGGCAGAGGTGTTGTGGATTGGGATTCAGAAGCAGGCTGCTCGCCAGACTCTTGGGATTTGCCATCCTTGGTTGTCTCTATAGTGGGACAGGGCTGCTGTACCAGTTCAGTCAGGCTTTTCACCGATTCACTGGAGCTCATGGGGGATTCAGGAGCAGGACTGCAACTGGCAGAAGTCTTTGGAGTGCTTTCTGTAATGAAAAAAAAAAAGAAAAGAAAAAAAAGAAAAAGTCCCCACTTTAGCATAATTGTAATGTTTTGATTGCAGGATATTTAACTCTCCTTCTCATTTATATTCTACCTACTTAAAGAAATGCCTAAGTGTGCAAAATGCTTCTTGTTATGACTTGGGTACTAAAAAGCCTCTTGTTAAAAACAGAATTATTTTATCTTGAGTCATCTCTGCTTTCTTATAAAGACAAGACATACAAATAAAAATCAGGAAAAAGTGCCATAGTCTGTAAGCTTGCAAGAAATTTCCTTGGTCAGGAAATCTCATAGTTCTGCTTCCCACAACATTTCTGTGTAAGGGTGCTTTTAAATCTACCATTATAGACTGGTTTAAGCCTCCTTCTGTGACCTGTAAGAAACTCACTCAGCCACTATTTATTTAGTAGTGCCAATGAGGGCTTTTCTACAGCTGATACAACTTTGTATCTTGAGAGAGCTATTGATTTCATTTTGTTTCTTATCACTCGCATCACATCTTTGCACTTCTCTTTGCCCAGAAATAACAAGATTAAAATACAGTTTGTAATTGCATTGTATTAATTAACGACCTCTGCCCAGGGAGGTTGTGGAGTCTCCTTCTCTGGAGACTTTCCAAACCTGCCTGGATCTGTTCCTGTGTGATCTGCCCTGGGTGACCCTGCTCTGGCAGGGGGGTTGAATTTGATGATCTCCAGAGGTCCCTTCCAACCCCCACCATTCTATGATTCTGTGCACGGGGTTTGAGAATCCAATGTAAGGATAGCTGGTGGGTCAGGAGACTCCCACAGCTGTTACTGTGATGCTGTGTTTAAAAGAGCTTTCTGGCCCTGTTGATTTGCCAGTGACAATAGGTTCTGTACAGAATGTTGTTTTCCCCCAGTAAATTCACATTTATCTCTAATGAAACACACTGGCTGAGCTTATGCAGAAAATCTAGGTGACTAAGGCTACACCCTAAATTTCAAGCACCAACATGTAGACAATGTGGTTCAGAACCATCCCCTTCAAAAGGTCAAAGAGCACTTGGTGATTTCTCTGTTGACTCTTCTTTCCCATTTTGATGGGACCTCTTCCTCCTCCTCGCTGCCTCACGTCTCATTACCTGACACGGTTAATTGCATGTATCTCCAATTCATACATGAGTGGATTTGTCTCAAAGTCTCTGGAGGAAGCTTACAACGCTCTGCCTTGTACAAGGATGAGGCCAGTCAACATCAAACTCTTAGTCCCCTGAACAGAACTGTGTTTTCCTGAGCACTGCAACATTTCTGTGAGAACCTGGCAGCCTCGGGTCCTGTCACTCCCATGGCTAATAGCAAATGGCACTATTTTTTCAAGTTTGTTTGTTATCTAGAGCATTGTCAAATCATCACAGAACAGCCAGCTTCTGGAGCATGAAAATATATCCCAAATAGTAAAGGAAAAGATTATGTAAGCAAAAGCAGGGTTCAAGTGAAGCAGGCTGTGCTGTTCGTGGTGTTCTGCAGGAGCTTTCATGATGTTGCATTTCAGAGAGGTTTCCTCACATGCTTACACAAAGTCACTCTCTCAGACCAAGCAATTGGGACTTTTTTCCTTGGTGCTTTCAGAGATGCAAAAGAGGCAGGCATAAAAGGAAAGCAAGGTGCAGATAAATCTTTAAAGCAATAAGGATCCTCCAAACCTTTTTTTTTTTTCTCTGCTCACCCTGGGTCATCACACAACTGAATATAAAACCCAGGGAATGTTGTTTTTGTATCAGGAGTAGCAAAGGAATAGTACTGTAAATTTGCCCTGATTCACCCATGCGAGGGACCAATTTGGCAGATCATCCATCTTGTTCACTGTACACTGTCAGGGATGGCATGAATTCCCTACATGATAAACAGATTTCTTTTCAGGTCTGTGTCCTTTAACCCACAGCAAGGTCAAAATTATGGCTGCCTCACTAATAAACCGCACGGCACTCGTTCAAGTTCCCTCTAATTTTGTCCCTCGTGCCAGCTTATACAAATCTTCCTGAATAACTAGAGCAGCTGCAAATTTCCTCTACAATTCCTCATCCGTGCAAGGCAAACCATGTGCACATGGAGAAAACAACCCCAAAATCGGGGGGGAAAAACCCTAAGCAGACAGGACTAAACAAAAGCATTTCCTAATGCTTCCTTCTCCCGCTCCCTTCCCTGCTCAGCCTAATTATGGAAACAACAAAGGTAATCTAGATTACCATCTATCACTGAAATGCTCCATGTTGCTCACATATTAGCTTATTTATTTTTTATATCACACACCAAGAGCGCACTTGAATTTCATTTTTAAGACCAATCTGCTGCTTATTTACTCAAAAAGGTAGGATTATCCGAATCTAATTTTGGAAGGCAGTACAGATGACAAAGTGCTTTTCTCCCCCCTCCAGTGACAGGCAAGTGTATAGTGATTTCAGCCGAGGCATTATGCACATATACTGCAAATAACTCAAAATATGTTCCCCCTTCATTTTTAGCATTTTTCCCTTATGGAAACACATTTTCGGTATCACATAAATATTTGAAGAAAAGATCCATTATTTGGAAAAGCCAATTCAATAATCAAATAATGCAAACATTTCCTGCTAATCTACTTAAAAAATTAAACAGACATTTAGAGTACAAGTGACTGCTGACAGAACAAAGGGGAAAATTGAATGTATTCACTATTGCAGATTTAACTGTCAATCCACAGCCATTTCACATGTTTTATGAAATAATTCTGTCTGTACTCATTTCCCTCAAGTTCCTCACAGGACAAAGAAACAAATTCAGGACATCTGAAAAATACCTAGTAAGATTTCAAAAATAGAAAATGTAAAAAATTTTCTTTCCAATGAAAAGAAAATAAAAAAAGACATGGAAAGCCTATTTCTTTAAAATGTGTTGTGCTTTTTTAAGCCCAGGCTGCAGTGAAGCACAGCACTGCCAACCCCACAGCCACCATTCACTGATGAAGTTACCAATGGACTTTGCTGGACCAAAGGGCTGTGACATTTTGCTTTCCAACAACCTGTACCTAGTTTAATACCTGAAGCCAAAGCTCAAAAGCTTCAAAAATAAGGTACTAGAAGCAATGAGCTGGAGAGATTATCAGTGGTGAGGAGCTCCTTGAGGATCCTGGAAGCTTCAGAAGCCTCAAGAACCCAACGCCATCAGCCCTGTGCTTTGGAGAGGACAGAACAGGCTCCCCCCCTGACCAACTTGGTGGAGAGATGGTGTCCATTAGGTCCCAAGCATGTGATGCAGACACAGCTCAACAGGACAACTTTAATGGCCAGGTAGCTTCTGCACAATTACAGGTTGATGTTGACAAATGTCATTAAAGATTCAAAGCCACCACAAATGCATTTCAGTGATCCAAATGCTCTAAAGCTGTGAATGCAACTGTGCCATGGAAGGACAAAGGCTCTACCATGCACTTTTTACATTATTAATTCCAAATATACAGCTGGGATATAGGGAAATTAGGCATTTCCAACCACTTTTAAAAGCACATTCAAATATGCAGCATAGACAATAATAATCTAATGCAAATCAAGTACTAAGAAGGGCTCCTGCATAAACAGCCCAGCAATCTGAACCATTTGGCAGGTGCATCTGGCCCCCATTCACAGCTTAAATGTGAAGACATCTGAAACACCAACACTGGCTACTTCACAGGTGATGAAAACATCTATGGGAGAGCTACAAAGATGATGAAGGGATTGTAACATCTCTGATAAGGAAAGGCTGAGAGCCCTGGGGCTGTTTAGCCTGGAGAAGCCTGAGAGTGGATCTTATGGATGTTTACAAATAGCTGCAGGGTGGGTGTCAAGCAGAAGGGGCCAGGCTCTTGTCAGTGGTGCCCTGTGATGGGATGAGAGGTGAAACATGGGAAGTTCCACCTCAACATGAGGAAAAACTTCTTCCCTGTGAGGGTGACAGAGCCTGGCACAGGCTTTGGTCCTATCCATCTTTCACACCTGCCCTGTAGCTTCTGTCATGACAGTATTTGGGAAAACATGAAGAAGACTGAAAACAGAATTGTGGCCTCTGTTTGTTGGTTACAGCTGTTTTTCTCAATGATACATTTTCTTATTCTTCTCCAACTACTTTTCTAACCCTCATGCTGGGGTCATGTCCTCAAGACTGGACCTCAGGTCCTGAATGCCTCGCCCACTGGCTGTAGAACCTTCTGGACTATGATGATCTCACCAGTGGCCCGCAAAATGCCTGAAAACACTTCCCCTGACATAGTATCAATCTGAACCTCTGAAAGGCCTGATCCTGTTCTGCCATCATGACATGACAAAATCTCTGCAGGGTGTAAGGAACCCCATGCTGCACAGGGCTCCCCTCCTGAGCATCCTCCACTCAGCTGCATGAACTCGGGTGTGGGTACTAACATTAGTTATGTGCTGCAGAACAGCAGGGCACTGGGCAAGAAGGACCAACCACGTGAAGTCTCTCCCCTCCATTCAAAAGCAGCAGTACAGCTCTGATCCACTTCAGCTGGATCCTCCTCCTGAAGTTCAGGGCACCTCAGATGCAAAGACTTGTAGGTGACACCAGCTACAACCTCCCCAGAAAACCAGATCTGTCCACAGTCCTGGCTGTACACCCCTCAACAGAGGTTTCTAAATGACAGAGCAGTGTTGAGACAGAGATACAGTTTCACCCATGCCAGAGGCACCATGCCACTGTCAGCCTGGGCAGATCCCACCAGAATTTCTTGTACACATTTTGAGAGATGCAGGTTTGCCACTTTTCCTCAGAGCCTGCCCCACCTCCTACAGCCCAGGCAGCACGCTGGCTTCGCATCCCCTTAGTAAAATACATAGTTCAAAACAAAGATTTGAACGAGAGCATCTGAATTTGCAAGAGTAAAACAGCAGCTCAATGCTCTGAGTCTCTCCTCCCAGCAGGCAGAGAGCACTGCACTCCTGCAGCTCAGGAACTGCTGGGAGAATCAACTGCCCAACCCTGGTTGCTAAGAGCAGCTCAGCTAATAAGCTGCAAAAAGACTCACGGGGAACGAGGTGCAGAACATGGAGAAGTTGGGGAAGGCCACGCAAAACATAGAAGGTATTCAGGGGCCTCTAAAAGGATTATGAAAAATATTATATTCTAAAGACAGCAGGCAGACAACAGCTGCCTTAACTTTCAGAGTGAAGTGGATTGAAAAAGCAGATCCACTATAATTTTCTGAGACAAATCTCTGTCGTTTATCTGATCCACTATTTAAATTTCAATACACAGCCCTCTCTCTGCAGTAATAATAACCTAAATTCCATTTAGTGTTCATTTGAGCAGTCAGGATAAAGTCATTTCTTATTATCTCCCCACTGTGTAAAAAACAGCTTGAAGGTAGGAAGTCAGCAAGCATTTTCACCAAAAAGTAATTATTGTAAGTGACATTTTTACTGCTGGCATGCCATAAGGCGAACTGCGCATTTGGAAGGACAAGTTGCTAAAACAAAATGACAGGGAACTCTGTGACATTCCGACAAGAACCCAAACATGATTTCACCGGCGCTTGGTTTGATGCACCACTTTGCACAATGACCAAAGCCGGGGCTCCGGGTCTGTGCCAAAGCAGTCACATCCCCAGTTCCTTGGAAAGGAACAGCGAGAAGCAGCGTTGGCGGAGCCCATGGAGCAGCCCCTGCTCGGCTTCTTCCCTTGCCGGCAAATTAGCGGGGAAGATGAAAGCAGATAAATGTGGACAGATTTCTCAGCAACCTCTTAAAAGAGCATTTGCTACTTCAGGGCCTGCATTTACCTCCTCGTGCAGATGAGTTAATGGACAACAACAGGCCTGGCAGGTTGCCGGAGATCAAAGTGGCTCATACTGGGACTGCCTGAGTTACTGTTTCCCCCTTGACGAGCCTGCCCGTTCCATCCAATTTGAGACCAAAACCCAAGGTGTGTGGTTCTGAGAATCAGGACCAGATTATAAAGCTGATCAATGGCAACATCCTCAGGATGACTGCGCTCCTCTGTTTCCCAGGGTCTGAAGATTTCAGGGAGAGATTTTTTTTCCTCCTTTTCCTCCTCCCTTTTTGTTTTACCTTTAGCAAAGGCTGTCTCTGCAGGATCTTCTAAAGCACCTCGCATCCGTCCCCACTAACGGTGGTGGAGAGCAAGCATGAACTCTTGTGCTAAACCTGATGGGTGTTTGTGGCACAGCACCACAGTACAGCCCTCTTCTAACTCATTCAAAGAAACACCCATGAAAGCCAAACTCTTTCTCACAGGTAGTGGCTTTGGTGGATTTCCACCGAGTGAGTGAACCTCACCGAGTCACAATTTGCAAATTAATGTGGCTTACAAAAAGATGATCCTCCCTACAGTTATAAACTCCCACAGTTATATGTGGGGAGAACAGAAACCTCCCTACAACGTGCATCTCTAATGCTGTCAAGTATGTAGGAAGAGTTAAGAGTTGTGAGCACTTTGCTAGGGTAACTGTTACAGATTCCCACTAAGACCCAGGACATTCTGTTTGTTTGTTTTCAAATGTTATAACTTTGGGGAAAACGTTATTTTGGGTCTTGGCTCAGAGGGAAATTTTATGTGGATGGGAGGAGGGATCAAAAGAAAAACCCTTCAGGAAAGCGTGCAGATGTACGCATGCCTGCACTGGAAGGGGAGGAAACCAGCCTTGGTTAACTCTCAAATTACTGGGGCAATGCTGAATTCTGCAGAGAAGTACAAGCAGCAGCAGCACTAAAACCCCCACTGAATCAACAGGGCAAATGTTAGAAGTACATGAAAAAACCTGCTTTTGAGCATTGTTAAAGGTATTGCTGCAATTTCATGTTGTGCTTGTATTAAAAAAAACCTGTTTTCTACCATTCTAGAAACCAGAAGGAGCTGGAGAAATTAGATGATGTTCAGAAAAGAGCAAGTAAGATGGGAACTGATAGACTCATCAGGAGAGATTTACAGCTGGACATTTAGAAGTGCTTAGAGAAGTTGGGCAACCAATTCTCCTTTCAACAAACACACAACTCCAAATACCTCAGTCATGGAAATCCCACTATTGTACTCAAACCTACATGAAGACCGTGACTTCTCACAGCCTAGGCAGCACAACAGTGTAAGGTATTGCTGTCCTGCCTCTATCCTTTACCTCCACTTTTGCCTGATGCTGAACCACACCAGGGCTGTCCTGAGGTTTGGGGGAACCAAATCTGTGAACCAGGTGGCCACCTGCTGCCACCTACCCACAACACAGGGGGAAGGGATTGAGAGCAGGAACCTGCAGCTCTTTCCTGATCTCATTTGCAGTGCAAGCCCCTTAGCAGAAGGATGGTCTTTTGTGCTGGTCCCAAGGTTAGCAGAGTGAGGAAAGGCCTTGTGCAGTCTTGTGAGTTTAATGTTGCTCGTGGAATGACAATGAAAGAACATTCTGTGCCTGCGGTCACCCAACCAAGGTTCTAAGCAAGCAGAGGTGTGTCTACCTGCAGAGTGATCCATGCCTGCTGGCTCTGGACAGCGTGCAGTGAGGAAGCAGGGCAGGGGACCATCCTGCTCAGCTCAGAAGATCTGATTGGGTTAGATTTTCCTCCCTGTGCCTGCCTCTTAAAAACTCTTTGGCATGTGGATCATGCCAGTGTCATCACTTAAGTCTCACCCTTCTTTCTCTGGTTGCCATGGGAAGGCATCACAAAAGGTCCTGGCTGGTGAACACTCACAGCCCTTCACACACACCCCTCGAGCTCACACCTTGTGCCAGCGAGTGCCTCATTGCTCCCCGGGGGGTGTTTGGTGCCCCACTGATGCCAAATGTCTCGAGAGCTGAGAGGTTCTGCCCTGCACAAGGAACATGCTGTTCTAAGCCCTGGCACAGGGAGGCAAATCCAGGTGCCTGTAGAGGAGGAAGGGCCAAGCAGTACTGTGGGAAGCTGGAGGATTAGCTCCAACCACTGAACTACTGAGTTAGGACTCTGGTACCTGGCTGACTACTGGATGGACTTGGCAGGGGAGTACAGACCACTCCAAAGGGCAGCCTCAACACCCAGGATGTCCAGGATCTTGTGCAGAAAGATACAACAGGAGCTCATAAATAATAATGAAAAGCTGCACCGAGATCAACTGGCCTTTGGAACAAACACCCCAACCCCTGACACAACCACACCACTCTCAAAGGAGAGGCACAAAGGGCAATGACCTCCAGGGACGAGGGAAGCCCTCCAGGGAAGCCCTGATTTTAAGCACTATTTTATAACAAAGAAAGGGAAAAAAGGGAACTTTTTTTTTTTTTATATATAAACACAAAATCAGAAACCTCAGAGCAATGCTCAGGTCAGACCAAGAGCCCCAAATCCTTTCCTAGTCTCACTGGCCCAAAGAGATGTGTATGGAAGAGGTAAGGGATGGATGCAGGGAGAACCTCCTCAAACACCTGCCCCTGCAGCCAGCAGCAGCGGCTGTGCCGAAGGGGAATGTTTTGTTTTTACCTATCACCTCTAAACCAATTAAAAACCTCTTTCTAAAAAGGTATCAAAATTTAAATGAGGTCGTTAATGGCAAAATGATGGCTGCTTTAAAAGGCACTGCACTACTCTCCTAAACTTAATTTAATATTCAGTTTTTTTGTGTGTTTCTGCAACTCAGGAGTCAATATTTAAAAGTAGCTGCTGGAAAAATTTAAAATAACCTTATTATTAAAACAGCTCCTGTGCAGAAGCTTTATTAAGGATTTTCTGAATATTAAAACAAATATGTCACAAAAGCAATCAATCAAGATGCCACAACCCTACACAGCTACATTTTTAGTATCATCAAAATAAACATGTGCACAATACCTTTGGAAAACAGAGCTTTTAGAGGTTCTGCTGCAGTTCATGGTGTTTTTGTTGACTTGCTGACCCTGCGATTAGTGACTGACTTTGCCACGTTACCACGTTTATGACTGTTGCTGTCCTCTGGAGTAAGCCTGAGCACGAGGGTGTTGCCACAGCCTCCTTTGAGACTGTAACCTCTGCTCCAGATGGAGCAGGAAGCAGCGGGTGTATGTGTGCTGTGTGCCACCTCTAGACCTGCCTGCCCTGCTGAACAACCTGGACAGGCACTAGCTATGGGCCAGGCCCACCCGGGACTGACCAGAGGCCTGCCTGGCACAGGGGTCTGTCAAGCACCGCCAGCACTGTGGGTCGTTTTTCAGCTCCTAGAATCACAGAACATTAGGGGTTGGAAGGGACCTCTGGAGATCAACAATTCCAACCCCCCTGCCAGAGCAGGGTCACCCAGGGCAGCCCATACAGGAACAGAGCCAGGCAGGTTTGGAAAGTCTCCAGAGAAGGAGACTCCACAACCTCTCTGGGCAGCCTGTGCCAGGCTCTGTCACCCTCACAGGGAAGAAGTTTTTCCTCATGTTGAGGTGGAACTTCCCATGTGCCACCTGCTGCCATTGCCTCTCATCCTGTCACAGGGCACCACTGACTAGAGCCTGGTCCCTTCTGCTTGACACCCACCCTGCAGATATCTGTGAACATTCATAAGATCCCCTCTCAGGCGTCTCTTCTCCAGGCTAAACAGCCCCAGGGCTCTCAGTGTTTCCTCATAAGAGATGTTCCAGTCCCTTCATCATCCTTATAGCCTCCGGTGAACTCTCTCTAGTATTTCCCTGTCCCTCCTGAACTGGGGAGTCTCAGAAGAAAGCAGTTGCAGCAGAGTGACCCTGAACATCTCTACACTGAACGCCCTCCTCCTCAGGAGGAGCACTGGCTAAAGCACTGAAACAAAATGACATTTACGTTGGACGCAACAATATTATAGAAGCTATTAAGGTACATTATTTTACACATCCTCATAATCTCTCCATACTGCTTTACTTAATTTGTGATAAAATTGTTGAGAAAGGGTACTTAATGTAGGACAGTCAGTAAAAGTAATTTATCATCTTCCCGCTTCGGTGCTCACGTTATCAGCGAACTCATTTTCTGCATTCATCATGCAATCAGCCTATTATTTGCATATTAATCAGGCAGTGGACCATGAAAGAGCCGCATCCCAGCCAAATGCTGCACTATCTCAGGAGGAACACTCAGTAATTATCATACATCAGTGTTATGATGTGGTAATTGATTATAACATCTTTCTGTTGCCCCTGGGGAGTCCCACTGTTAACCCAGCTTCAGGCATTCTGTGCATTTTTCTCTGAAAATGAGAGAAACCATTGCTGTCCTTTTATTAGAATTATTAATATTTTTTACCTTTACAATAGACAGCTCTCTGAGCATTTCCAACTTACTTTTGATTTTTTGTTTTGTTTGTTTATTTATTTATTTATTTAAATGGAACCTTCAGTAGGAAAAACCCCACCTGCCTCAGATCAGGAAAAGTAAAAGTAAACCCAACCAAAGCCCCAAAACAAAAGACTTGGACTCGTTCATGTTTGTCCTCTCCCTTTCATGGTCTGGTGGCTTTTTAGGTGCTGCTGTTGCTTACATAATACCCTTCCCTGTCACACAACAAGATGTTGCAACTTCAATAGACAGTAATTGCAAAGTTCGCATAAAAGCAGTTAAGCTGCTTTATTTAGGTGCCAAATGAGAGGCTAATTTTGGTCCTCTGGTAAAGGACAAATGAAACATCTGCCAGTTCAAACTTGCACTATTTTTAGCATCTACGTTCCAAAGGGGTAAAAGAGAGAACCAAACATGAACCACAACTGTAGTTACACTGAAGCTCATCTCACACCTGCCTGTGCGCAGAGAGGAGCTGGAGGGGCAGCTCCTGGCCCCCAAACCCATCCCAGACAAAGAGGAACAAGGGGATCATAGAATCATTCAGGGTGGAAAAGACCATTGGAATTATCAAGTCCAACCATTAACCCTACTCTACAAAGTTCACCCCTAAACCACGTTCCTCAACACCACATTAAACAACCCTTAAACACACCCAGGGATGGTGACTCAACCCCCTCCCTGGGCAGCCTGTGCCAGTGTCTGAATAGACACTGGGATGTCTCAGGAGAAGACACCAGAGGGACCATCTCATGCCACGTAACAGAGGATGTTTTGGCCAGGCTACCTGTGAGGAGAGATGGTGAGGATACCTCACAAGGACAACGTTCCCCTCCAAAGCAGTTTATTGTCCTGGGGTGGTCTCATCAGAGAGAACCTGAGCACTGCCAGGGGACATTATGTTAAGCTCAGGTTTTGCCAGTAAATAGCATCAAACAGTGCCCGGATTATTCTGGGCAGCAATCACTCTTTTGACCCCCACTATGGGGCATTATAGGTACAGCCAAAGAAAGAAGTATCATTTAAGCTGCTATCAGCAAGACCTTTAACAATTATGACTATAGGACATGTACTATTGGGTCTATTTTACATTTCTTGTTGTCATTGTATTTTCTCCTTTCATTAGGCTTTTTAATGGGCTATTCTTCTGTTTTCACTTTCATTTAAACTTGATCTCAAATCCACTATGCTTTGTTTTCAATGCAAGTTGTGTTTCTCGTCAGCTTTAAAATAACCACTGGGTTCATTCATTTGCTGTTTCTCTGGATGGCTGATGGCAAATTTAAAAACCTCCAACACCCATCAAATTAGGTGAGAAAATTTCATCATTTTTTCTCGCACCTCAATGCAAAGGCCGGGCTAGAAGGTAACTTGGAAGATATTAATTTTCTGGTAATTTTCTGTTCTTTTTTTTTCCTTCTTCTTGGGAATGATTTGCTATCAAATAAGATGTAAGTCTATAATCAGTACAGGCTTTCGTTGCTGGAGTCTAACAGGCTGTTTATTTCCCTATTCAGAGTGATTTGGGGAGCAGACAGCTCAGCTGCCTGGCTGCTCCAGCCCCATTACAGGATGGGAATAACACTGGGTGCCTCGGGTGCTAGCACACCTTTCCCCGGTATTTGGGGAGGAAAATAGCCCATTATCTGTTCTGGGAAATGAAAGCAAGGTAATTTTCATCCAGCAGAGCAGCATTTTGCAATTTGCCGGCTGTGCCCGGGGAAGGCTGAGGGCAGGATGGCCATCTCCAGCCCACCAGTGCCAGCCACATGGCCATGGTGGCAGTTCTGCAGCCCCCTCCTTCTCCCCATGAGCAACTAGAAAACGGCTGTGAGCTTCTGCCAGCTGCCAGAGCCTCCTATGACCAACAAAACAATACTTGCTCCCTCCAGAGGAAAGCCTTTCCGACCTCTTCTGCAGCTGCCAGCCCATGGGGGACAGATCCAGACCCTCACCCCGGCTCCTGACCCCCCCTGGAGCTGCCTGGCCTTCCTGCTCTGCGATGGCCTTGCGCTCCTCTCAGTGCTGCTCCAGTTATTTTTCTCCCTGGCTTCCTAGCGGAGCAGCTCATCCTTTCCCACCCAGCTCCCCTGTGGTTCGCAGCTGGCAGGAGAAGCCCCTCGTGCCTGGAAGCAGGGAGGAGGGGGGTAACATGGGTCCCCTCCCCAAAGGAGGCTGCTGAGCTCCAAATGCACGAGTGGAGGGAAAAGAAAATCCTGGTAATTAATGAAATGAGTAATAAGTAATGAAATGATGAACAGAGGGATTTACAGAGCTCTGCTATTCAACAGCCATGGTTTCTTTTGAACAAGGCCCGAAGAGAGGGCAAGGAAGAGAAGTTACAGCAGGAGCATCTTCACAAACAGCATCTGATTTTTAGCAACTATTACATTAACTGGTACTCTTATAAACTACCTGAGAAGCTAATAGCAATAATGGCCAGGAAACTGTCTTAAAAATATGTATTTCTTAATTGTAATTTTGAAAGAGAAAGGCTTTGAGAATGAGGCATCAGTGTGCCTGGCTTAATGCTCCTGCAGAGCTGCACATCAGCTCCTTGCTGGGAGATCCAAAGGAGTATGAAGGTAAAGGACCCACATTCCCATATTAACCATAGAAATAAAATCCAGCTGCAACTTTACCGGATGACTTCTCCAAAATGAACCCATAACCACCCTTCAGAGTGCATTAAATTGGTCTTCAGAATCCAGCACGAGTGTCCTCTCTGCTGTGTTAATAGGAAAAGTGGGTTGGTGCTTTGTCATCGTAACTCAGCTGCAAGGAATATCTGCCTGGAAAATACTGTTCACTCTATGACTGTGTGCTATGTTTAATACTTCTACAACAGTAATAAAAAAAAAAAAAAAAAAGCTACAACCACCATAAGCACAGTCATCTTCTGTAAGTCTCAGCACAGGGTGGGTCACTGGACAGAAAAGAATACAACCAAAACAGGAATTTTGCCAAGCATGACAACTGACAAAGGACCACCACAGCCCAGGGGGGACAGTGCCTGGCAGCAGCTGATGGCTGGAAACAACAGCCAATGTTGTATGGAGAACAAACTTGAGACATTGGCATCCTGCTGCATTCCCAGGTCCCAGTAAGGTGCCTTGAGAGTGGTTCTCCCAGCTTTATTGATACTGGAAAGGCTGCCAGGAAGGTTTTAATGGTCTAAATGTCAGGGAAATGGCACAGAATATGATCACACACATTACAGACAGACTACAACAGCTGCCCTTGTGAAGGGCCAACTGATATCCTATGGTTTGAAATCAAGACAGCCACAGCCAACTGCTTCAGAGCCATGATCTCAAACCATACAGAAAATGTGGAGACTTCACCAATCTGCTCCAGCGTGCACCAGGGCTTGCAGGAAGAGATGCATGTTGGCCTTAAGTTGTTCAGCTCCAAACTTGAAAACCTGTGTTTGCAGCTGGCACTGAAGCACCCAACCTTCTCCGAGTGCAAAGACACAAAGATTTCTCATCAAACATAAACCATCTACACCAGGAATTCCTGCAGTCCAGCTACTCAGCCTTGAAAAGCTGTGTGATCTCCTTTCTCTTCCATCTTCTAGACTACATTAACCACAGACATTTCATGCCATACAATTTTATTAACTCAGAAGGCCAGTAAATTATTGCAAAACAACCTCTCCTTTTTGATACAACAACAAAAAAATAGATCAGATCCGAGATCTGTCAGCATCACTGTGATCTCAAGGTACTAAGGATGAGGCTCTCCACATGCTAATCCCAATTATACTCTAGAGAACCACCTCAGACAGCTCTGCCCATCCAAAACAAAGCAGTATGGTGAAAGAAGTCATCACAAACCATGGAGAAATGGAGGGGAAGAGTTTCTCCACTGCTATCATGCAGCTGGTAAGCTCCTTCCGTGAGCTCATCAGGATGGTCACTCTGAAAACAGACTGCAAGCCTCTGAAAGACACTCTCTGCCCACTTGGTTTCTCTCAGAGCAGTCAGTGTGACAGCATCCTTCTGTTAGTAGGTAAATGGGAAGATGTACCCAGCACAGAGTTAACTACCTGTCTGCTCAGCTGCTTCTGTACTGAAAAAATATCACAGGAGTATTTGTAACATAAATAAAAGTATAATGGATACCTGGGCTTGTCACCTGCCATGAGCTGTCTGTTAACATCCTGACTACAGGAAACCATAGACTGCATTCTGGGGTTTTTTCTCAGATTTTTCTTCCCAAGGGATGATGAGCAGTAATCTCTCTGTTGTTACAAATGTTTTATTTTGAAAATAAAGCTTTTATGCATATTTCAGTTGATCTAAATACAGTAGATCTCAGGTTTTTAAATCACCAGATAATACGCAATTATCTCAAGCTAGATTCTGATTTTGAAACAAGCTCTAATTAGCTCCCCATCTTATGCCGCTATAATCCTTTCTTCAACTCCCATGAGTGTTACTATTGCTAAGCAGCATGAGGTTAGGAATGATGGATGATCCCCAGAAAGGAAGACAAACAAAAGGGAAATTCAAAATCCCCTGAGATCACCCGCAGCTGTATCGGCAAATGAAGATTTCCACATTAGGTCATGAGACGACCCTTCCAGAAACACACACCAACCAGCCCCGGCTTTTTCCCACTGAGCATTTGCCAGGCTTTCATGTAGGATACAGAGAGTCTATGTCCTTCACAGAGGAGAAATATAAAAGTGAATAAAAACTGCAGCATTCCTAGAAGTAGCTATGAAATCAACAGCACCAAAAAGGAAATTTGGGTCTTAATATCCTAGAGATGCCCTAGGGATGTACGACCCCAACCAGAACAGACCAGTAAGAGCTGGGGATGGGGATTTAACAAAATACCCCAGGGTATCAACCTTCTTCTGGCACATGGCTCCTGTCCAAGCCCAGCCCAGCTCTGACCATCAGTAATGCAACTAAATAAGGGCCAAATTCATCATAAAAAAAATGCTGATGCAGTTGGGTGACACTAATTCAACTTTTTTTTTTTTTTTCCATGTGATTTGGTCCGTGCTTTTGACACATAAATCATTAAAAAGGCAGATTTACCCAAGGGCATTAGAGCATTTAGGTGGAAAGAAATACACAGAAAAAACATTGGAAAAGGCACAGTGATACTATTTTTGACCACCTAGGGTACAGACACCATTTTTGTGTAAAACACGTTCACTGAAATTGCATAAAATCACCGAAGCCTTGATGAAAGGTCAAAGCAGAAAACACAGGTAGAGATCTGCTTGTAATTTTGGTTTAGGCTCTTGGTTTTTCAAAATTCATAAATGCAGCTTTCAAAGCAGAAAAATAAGCCTGGCTTTTTCTGCTCTCTCTTTCTCTCTCTCTCTCTCTCTAAAAAATATATATTTTATATACATGTTTGTTGATTCATCCCCACACAGAAATGACTGATGGGTCCATCTGTCCACGTGTGACAATGGAAAATTACAGGACAAAAAAAACAGCTTTTCATGAATGAGGTGTTAATCAAAACCTTATGATCTAGAAGTGTAACTAAGTGGGTCAGAAATCCAGAAAATCTTTGCTGGTTTGACAGAACAGTGCCAAACGGTAATGAAAATACTCACAGCTAATAAAAGTTGGAGCGGTAACTATGGATGTTGACACTCTGTACACTGAAGACTTTCTTGGCAAAGCACTCAGGAGCCACTGAATGTATTAGTTTAATTTCACTTCTTTCCCTTCACGCATTCAACAAGTTCCAAGCCAATTATATTACATGGAAAAGGCTCCAGACCTTTTCTCGTTTCAAAATTGGTCTGATTAATTTCTGTTTTAAAATTACAAGTATGCAACCTTTGCTGCCTTCATTTTCCTGGGAAATGTCTCAAAAGACCAGAAAATTGGAGCTGTCTTTTTTTTTTCTTTTCCCTTTCTTCCCTGCCCCAAGTGGAGGATCTTTCACAAACTGCATAATTATTGTTACCTTTTCCAAACTGTTTACTGGGCTTTTAATTACAGAACAAGGGCTTGTACAACAGTTTTAATCACTGGGAAGGAGGCAGAAAAGGGCATGAGCCCATTTTCTTGTTTGTCAGTCTGCTGGGAGGAAGGAAGGAGGGTGATCATCAATAACACCATTTTATTAGCCGATAGGAACGTGTCGCCTCACAAAATATTAGCTCAAGGGCAGGGAGTGTGGGAGGGGAGCAAAATATCACAGCAGCAAAACAGAACTTCCTGAAGGAAATCACTTTCAGCTCCCAGCTATCCTCTCGGGAATCCACGAGGTGGTCGGATTTTAATGCTATGGGCTTGTCTTTCCATCTCTTATAATTACAGTTAGTCATAAATATGATGATTAGCAATAACAATGCAGCCTTTTCCCAGCTCCTCTGATTTCAAATACCTCTTAAAATGGCTACAATTAATTACTCATATTTTCCAGGCTGTCTTAGGCATTTGTAACTGTTAGTCCTGCATAGGATCGATGCTACAAAAAAGAGAGTGGTCAAAGGCACCCTTTTAATGAACGTCGTAGGAAATTTCCATGTTCACTAAACGCCTGCCTATAAATAACAATAGCCCTGTGATTGCAAATAATTTTTTCCCATTTTGGTTTTGTTTCCTGGCTGCTTTTTACCAGGGGTAAGATTTTGTGGTTGTTGGGCTTTTTTTTAATCTCTTTCTTTTCAACTGCTCTTCTTAAGGAAAATGCAGACTGAATATCCTCTTGGATTTTGTTCTACTAAAATCTCTTAGAATGTAAAATAGTTTCCCAGGAGAGAGGAAAAAAGCAGTTTGGTTGGGATGCTCAGAATAAACCCAACAAGCTTCAGGAAAAAAGGGTGTTTCAGCATGGTAGAAATGTGGAAGAAGAGCACAACCCATCCCTCTCCGTGCCCTAAATGGCACTAATTCTCCAGTGCAGGGCACACTGCTGTAAGTAGGGAGCAGGGCACAAGTATTTGTCCTGAGTACAAAACAGCCCGAGTGGCTGACGTCAGTTCAGCTATCGCTGGTAACAAGGCTGTGTGGGTAGAGTTTGGTATCTAACAGCAGGAACACAGCTGTTCTGTTCCAGCCTCCCTCTTCGACTGGGGCTGTCTTAGAAAACCTTTAGCAGTTCCCTTCTCTTTGACATTCATCTTTGCTGCATCTGCTTTTTTTTCTACAAACGGAAAGGGAGGGTTGGGGGGTGAAAGGTCAGTTTGGAATATTTAACGAAGCTAAAAGAAGAAAGACATAACGTGGTCTTTCCCCCACCTTCAAATTAACAAAGCAGATTTTGTGCAAATGAAAGTGGCAAAAAAAATTACATCAGTGAGTAAGGCATTTCCATTACCAAGGAAAAGCTTGTTGTACAACCATTGTCACATGTCAAGTTGATAAGCTGAACTATGGCAAAAAAAACCCCAACAAACCAAGCCAACACCCTACAGAACCAATGATCTAAGATCAGTCTCTTTACCTAATAAATGCAGCTAAATACGTGAGCTCCCTACATCTGCCATAGCAACAGGGGGAGAGGGAGGAATTAACTGTGTTAACAACAACAACAACAGAGCACAATTGCAGGGACTCCCGCACGACACGAGGCAACGCGCGGAACCTCTCGGCATCAAAGCAGAAGAAATGTAACAAAAGCACAGAGAATTATTTCAGAGCAAATCATTGAAACCAGCTGATTACCTGAGCTTGCACATCCCTGCTGTAGGGAATCCTGTAATGATGTCACAGAGTGAAGGACTAGATAAGAAAGGAGAGGAAAATCAGGGAACAATCAAAGGAGATGCCAAACCACAAACTAAACAGTAAGCAGGCTCAACAAATAGCAAACCGCCGACCTCGGCACGGGCACGCTGCTGGTTCAGTGGGTGGCACTGCAGGGGGACAACAGAGACCAGCCCTAGCCTGGCCTTTCAGTATCCATCAGTATTGGGATAAGAGAGCCACAATGGGAGTGTAATTGCAACACAACATCATCCCCCTCCCCTTTAAAGCTCAGTTCTTCTAGCTCACCTCTAGAGAAAGCAATCGATGGTCAACTAGGGCTGATAACCACCCCCCACATGAGCCCTGGAACAGCCCTCAAGATTTGCCAGCTCTCTGGCCAAAATCTTGTGAACTGGGGATGGTATTGGAGCCTAGATAGCATGGTTTCCAGTGAGGAACTCTTAAGTGCTGCGTATCAATTAAGAGTAAACGAGCCCTTCTTGGGTGAACACCCCCAGCTCGTGGCCCCAGGGTCTGGCTGGGCTGGGAGGGTGGGTGCTGCCCCTGCCAGCAACGCCTGGATGGGCACTTGGTGTGGATCAGCTACTGCAAACTTAATTAAAAAAAAAAAAAAAGAAAAGAAAAAGAAAAAAGAAAAAAATATTTCCTCCTCCTCCTCAACTCAAACAACATAGTGGAATTTTAATTACCTTGTCCTTGTTGCTGCCCTTGTGCAGGCAGGACACACTGTCCCAGCTCACCATTCAACCAGAGCTGCATACGAATAAATGGTTCTCGGCCTTTTTGGGTCAATTTACTCCATGGCTTTGGCCTGGAGAGCATGTCACTGACACTTCCTTGGGACAGCCCCAATACCTGAAGTGAAGCAACCAAGAACGGCACGTTAACACACTGGATGTGGAAGCAGGGGAGAGGGGGAATTTCTGCTCTCCTTTAACTGCTCTATCGCTCAAATGGGCTTTCTATGGACAATTAGTGACACTGCAAAGTCTCAGCTGCAGGTCCTCTGGTGGGGATGCTTTTCTCCTGCTGTGCTTTTCTTCTGAAAGGTGAGGGTTTTTTTTACTGTAGGAATGGAGTGGCAGGAGCATGGTGCAAGATTTGCATGCTTTTCATATTTTGTGTCAAATAGTTTCATCAGTTCTAACAGGAAAAACACACAGTCCAGGCACACACAGGCAGATGAAACAGGAAATGATTGGCATGTATTTTGTTCTCAAACAAAAATAATTGGGACTTTTGAGACTAGGCCTATATTTGGTTGATTTAGGTTGTGCTTTTTTTGTCGGTATGAATTATAAGGATGTGTGTTTTCACCTGCAGCAGCGGCTGCTCCACACAAGTAAATATTTAAGAATACAGCCGACTGCAGCAAAGGGGGAATATCAGACAGGCAGAATGCAATTACTTGTCTGGAAGTCAGCACGGGTATGGGGGTTAAAAATCATACTTAATGAAAGCTGCCACAGGATCTTTAATGACCCCAAGAGGTCAGGCTTTTCATTCTACATCTTAGTGAAAAGGTAATAGCACGATGCCAGCTCCCATTATACTATTAAATGGATTCAATTCTTTATAGGAAGAAGAAACACCAGCTGCCCACCACTTCTTATAGCGTGGGAAGTGTGTTCTGGTGGTCAGGGGGACCAGCCCCTCCCAAATCTCACATGGTCAATTCTTAGGGCCTGAACTTTGGGAAGAATTATCACGTCTCATGTCTCTAATCAAACATTGCCCAGAAATGGCTCAAGGCACAGAGATACCAAGCACCAGCTAGAAGAAATGACTAGGAATTCTTGGCTTTAAGGCTAAGGAGAGGTAGGGGATTTTCCACGTGTTTAAATACCTTTGTGCCCATTGCCAAATATAAAAAGAAAAAAAAAAAAAAAAAAAAGGAAAAATGCTCTCATGTCCATAATCTTCACTTAGATCAATTTTAGGACTCTCCAGCCATAACAAAGGTATTACTCAAATATTCCATGAATTCCTCACATTAAGCACGGAATACTGAGTCTCAGTAGCATTTATTTGGCTTTTGATGTTTCTAAACTCAGGGTGGGGGGGGCCCATTTCTAACCACAAGTGGCTGAAGCCAATCTGTGGATGAGAAGCTCTGCAGGTCACAAAGCACAGGAAAACTGCCCCTTCCCTCGGCCAGCTGTTTTGAAATCCTTAATACAGGCAGCAAAAACCCATTTTCCCACAAGGCGTACAGGCCCCATACCAAGGTAGGGAGCACGAGGCACACTCACGACACTGGTGGAACAAGAGAGATCCAGTTCTTTACCTTTTCCCCAAAGATCCTTTGGCAGATGCCATTCTTTGCTAGCTTTTCTTTGACCTGACGTGTTAGCTCTATGGTATCCACTTCCTGGTACATATAAATCTCATACTGCTCGGGTGTCAGTGGAGGAACTGAAGGTTTGGATGGCTTTGACAAAGACACGATAGGGGATGAAGGGAGGGGGCTATTTTGAGGTGTCTCACTGCGACTCGCCCCAGTCATGCTCAATTCAGAACTCTGGGAGTACGGAGATTCAGCGTTTGGCCACTCTTTCCAGTATTCTGAAGAAGATGGTCCTTGGAGCTGGCTACGATCTGGCCTAGTCTGATTGCTGACCTTTTCTTTTCCACCACTGGCTTCCTCAACTTTTACATCTTCAGGAAGAGCTGTATTTCTTCTCTCATGCTGCACAGTATTCCACCAATGGTCCTTCCAAACACCACCACGTCCCAACTCATTTTTAACATGCCTCAACATACCCTGGGCAGAATCACTTATTCCATGAAGCTCTAAAACAGGTGCCTCCTGAGGCTCCTTTTTGAGCCCAGAGAGGTTCTGCAATGCAGAGATACTGGAATCAGTGACAGATGAATGTTTCTTCAGGGATATGGCCAAAGGAGAATAGCTGGAAACCGAAGACATTGCAGGTGTAGATACTAGTTTGGGGGACAGGATAGAAATGTCAGCTTGAGATAAAGGTGGTGTTTTTAAGGCAGGTTCAAGGGCAGCCTGCTGTGCCTCCATTTCCCGTCGGGCTTGTTGCAGAATGGATCGAATAGCATCATCTGAATTGCCACTGCTAGATGCAGAAGGCGGCTGAGCCGGCTCAGCTATGAAAAACAACCAAAAGACTAAATGCAACAGAGGAATAGGCTTTATATTCAACACGTGCTACTGTCAATAGTTCCCAGTCAGAAAAAAACAACCAAAAACTGGCTGCAATACATTTCTGGATGGGAGGAAGGAGTTTTCACTAGGCAAAGATTTGCATTTTGCAAAATAAGATAAGAGTTCCCAAGTTCTTCGCTGGAAATTCGTTTTAGAGTTGCCAGCGTGCTGGACATTTGCACACAGAGACCCAGCTGCAGAAATCCAGTACCCCTTGCATGTTTTCCACCATTGGAAAATTTGTCAAATAAATGCCTTTGAAAATTAAGCCTTCACCTCTTCCTCCCCCACCCCCAGCGGGCAGTAACATTTTACAGTTTGATTTCCACAGTTATTTAACCTTTCACTTCTCTCGACCTCCATAGCCGAGTCAAACCCCACACTGAGAGCTGAGCACAGCTGCCTTCACCTGGACAGGCTGATAAAACCCTCACAACAGAAATAAACCAAGTCCCTCCACCCCCACACATGGAACACGCACATTACAACAAAGCAAGAACTTCATCATTTCATTCCGCAAGCTAAATCATGCTCCTGCTTCCTATTTTCTTGTTCCGTGGTCCAAACCACTGAAAATAACCAGCTCCCCAAACCTGCCCTCACCCTCAGCTTCAGCCCTCGGATGGAGCCCTGGGTGCTCGCAGGAGCTGAGCCACCTCAGCACGGTGGGGAAGCAGGAGCTGTGGCCGTGCTGCAGCAGTTGGGGATGAGCAGAGACTGGAACGTGGGTGTAAAATTATCTCTGCTGAGCCAGAAGGATTTTGCAATGGCATCTGTTTCCATTTAAGTGAGAGGTCCCCAGTGCTTGAAAACCAATTCCTCTGAAAGCTACTCTACAAAGGATGGGGAGAGTGAAGCACTAGATAGTAGCAGGGAACCTGTGCACTGCGGGAAGTGGCCTAAAAGTGAAATAAAATTGGAAAGATGCTGCCTATTATTCTAGTAATATTAGACCTCATCTGAATAATTTCTCAATTTGCCTCCCTGCATTCCTTCCTTCCTGTCATGCACTGCAAAATATGTGAAAAGCTAAGAAGTGGGAAAAAAAAAAAAAAAAGACGGGGACTTTCTCTTTTGGCTTATGTACTGGTCTCATAGGGAGTTTCTGAGGCTGAATTAATATTTGAAAGGAAGCCTGAGATTCTCAGATGGAGCACGCTGCTGAACAATGTGCTTGCAGTTTCCCTGCACACAGCCTGTATTTTTCTCCATGTAATCATGTATAAAGTCATATTTAAATCGTGTATTAACTAGTCTTTCATATTTTGCCATGAGATTAGCTTAGCTTTCATTTAAAAGACAACTATCCAAAACTGTAAATCAGTATTTACTTTAAAATGCCAAACAGAAGTATTAGCCCTTTAGCAGTACTGGAAACTCTTGTAAAGTTGGGAGGGCTATGGACAGAATGTTAACTATATGACAGGGTACAAGGAGAAATTACACTTATCTTGGGTTAAGATGTTAAATTAATGACGTTTTGGGGAAAGCAAAGGCTTTTTGGATTTACCATTTCATTCACTGAATACATTCTGTAACCAAAAATAAAGTCCTACAGAAGTTAGGAGGGAGTTTGCCTGCACTCTAGTTTCAGTACTTGATGTCCACAGCAGGATGGTACTGTGTGACCAGTAAGTGCTGTCTGGATCGTGACCTTCACCCCAACAAATCCATGTGGTTCCCCCTCTCATGCAGTTGTGTCCCTGGGGGGTGAGTTAGAGAGAAGAGAAAGCAGGAGCCATTCCCTTTCCAAGAGAAAACTGGTAGAAGGATTCTGCAGGTTCATCCTGCTGCTCTGCATTGGTGTAAAGGAGGCAGAGCTCTGCATGTGGAAAAAGAAATCTCTGTCCCCCCCAAGCTGTGACCCGTGTAAAATTAACCTGGGAAGTCTTAGAGACAGAAACAACTCCACAAATAATTAAAAAAAACAAACCCAAACCTCTTCAAGCCCATGTTCAAGGTTTTAAGAATATAATTAACTGACCAGAAAGCTCATGGTAATTGTTTAATTATAATCTGAAATAAAAGAAGCAAGAGACAAAATGAGCCCATACCTGTTTTCTGTACTTGCAGCTCCCTTTTGGCTTGTTCGAGAATGGATTTGATGGCTTCATCAGAGCCAGTCTCTGTGGTTCGGATTCTTGTGGTTATGTTACCTGAAGAAGAAAACAAAACTAATGACACTGGGAAAACCGCTATTTGTTTGTTTCTGTTTTTGGTTTTCATTAACTCAAAGACAGACAGCAGATACCCATACACTACCAACATGACCTGACCAAAGTTTACATAGGAACTTCACCAACATTTCTGACACCAAGAACATAATTTACATAATAAAAGAAAAAAAAAATTCTTTGTTGTGGAAAAGCCTGACCACTGGCTGCACTGGGACCAGGAGAACACTGACATCATCAGAGGAAGAACTAGGTGGTCAGATGTGCCTTTGCCAGGATAACACAGAGAGGTCTATCTTTTTCCATTTATATTTTTTGGGGGGGGGAGGAAACAGAAAGAAAAAGAACCAGAGGGGAAAGGAAGAAAGGTCAAAATGTAAGATCAGAAATCACCTTAAAAATGGCATTAGCTACCAGGCAAAGTAGGATGAGTACATATTCAGCTATTCAGCCCAAAACAGAATTTAAAAGTAGCTAGATAAAAATACTTTTTAACTTTCTAGAGGCTAGTACATTAAGAGCAACAATCATTTAATCACAGATACCATTTGAAGTACTCTTCAGCTAAGAGGTATTAGGTGGTTGTTAAGGGTTTTTCCTGCTTTTTTAACCACTAAGGGGAAGAAAAGGACAGAAACTGATGACTGCAAATGCTACTGCACTTGGCTGCATTGTTCATTACGAGATTGTAACTTGTGAGCTAGATAATTTCTAACTGGAGTCAAAACAACTACAGAACTTTGGGGTACTTGGGTTTGTTTTCTCTTCTTCCTCTTGCTAAGATAAAAATTCTGCTACTCATCTATAACAGAGAGAAATGTTTGTACTTCCTGCTCAGTGATAATTGATTGATCTGCTGTTCACTTATCTTGTTTCTTTTCATGCACCACACTGAAGTATCACACTAATTTCTCAGTGTATTAAAGTGTATTTGTCAACATAAGCCCCATGAGAAGAAAGAAATTCATCTAGAGCAGAAGCAGTGTGCCACTGATGTTGGATTGTATGTAATTGTGCAACTTTCTCCCTCCAAAATCACAAAAACAGCAAAGAGAGCATTTCAATAGATCTAGTGATTTTCTAATGCCACTTCTATCACTTATCTCTTTTTATCTGCATATGCAGTGAGGTTGAGAGTGGAAAAAGTATCCAAACAGGGTTACGTTAGTACAGCAGCAGCAGCAGAATTAGAAAAAGCAAAAGTGTTCATCTAACCCATGGTTTGTTTTATACTTACTGTCTGTTTTTCTATCAGATTCCAGGCCAGAATCAAACTGCACAGTTTTAAGGAAACACACAGCTAAAGCACACTCCACTTCCTAGGGATTGACTGCAAAGAAAAACACCTGCCTGTGACGTACCTTCAGACCCATTTCTTCGTTTCGGTACTTCCTGAAATAGTCTGTTCAGGTTCTGGCCTGGATTCTCTGTTGAAAAACAAGTTTGGTAAGAACAAAACAATCAGGGGATGGTTGCTCTGACATCACGGGCTGTGTGACAATGAGAAGCTGGCAGCCTGTCTCTGACCGCGAGGGCTCGGGCTGCCCCGGCCCCCTGGAGCGCAGAGGAGCTGGCTACTGGGGAAGAAGCAAGGCTGGCTGGGGTGTTAATAAAGATCACAGCTACGTTCAGAAAGGAGATTAGACAGATGTAAATAAATGTCTAGAGATACCAAAAATGAAGAGGTTAAAGATGGGCAGATAATCGCCTCAAGTACAATTGTCAAAAGGAAGAACAGATTTTCAATCTAACAGTGTGAGCTTCCAATGAAACAAAACGTAGGAAAATCCTGCCTGTCCTCTCCACTATTTCGTGACTGTAAACAACTTACTTTTCTGTTTCTCTAAATGTAAATCTCGGTCTTGGCTTAAGATGAATCACAATGAAATGCATGTTATTTCTTAAAATCACTGCCTTAAATATGCAAAGCTGCTTTAAACTAGGGCTGGTTTTTCATTTCTCATCTCATACATCACCTCTGATACTTTGTCAAAACACTGGGAAAAAAAAAAAATAAAAACCAGACAAGACACACAAAAAATCTCAATAAAACTCCAAATAGAATTTGTCAAGTATTTCTGAGGGCTGATACCCTTAGGAGTTACCAACCCTCTCCACTCCCTGTTCAGCTCTGCCACAGACGTGCTGGGAAGTGAGGGATGGAAGCGTCCCTGCTGCTTGCTCCTGCTGACTGACACAAGCCAGCAGCTAAAAATAAGCATAAGCAAAGATACTAACCTGCTTGAGTGCTGAACAGCAGTTAGAAAGCTGCACTTTCTGTACCTGACACCTGACTTGGGTGAGAACAGCAGCAATGCACAAATGGCCCCACAGAGGGAAGCTTCCAGTTTTGAACATTTGTAACTAAGAGGAGAATCAGGCAAGAGCCTCGGCCGGCGAGTGCTTACCTCTTTGTCTACCCTGGATGCTGCGAAGAGCCAAGATGTTCTGCTCGTCCGAGAGGAACTGCTTCATCTTATGAAATGGCTCCTTGCCTCTCACAGTCAGTTTATTCCATGGCTTTGGCCGGGCTAATATCTCGCTCACAGACCCTTGCGACAGTCCCAACACATAATGTCCAAATATCCGCTGTCCAATATTGTGCTTGATCAACTGCTCTTTCACCTGACGTGCAATTTCGGCCGTGTCTATCTCCTCGCCTTCAGAGATGCTCCCAGCACTTTCTGACTGGCTGGGAGATGGGGCCATGCCATTTACGTCCGGACTTTGTTGTAATGGACTTTGGGAAGATATGGAGTTTGTGCTGTAAGGACCTGTTGAAAAAATCATGCTTGTGCTTCCTGCTTCCTGCATTGCCTTGGAGTAGAAGGACTGCATTAGCTGTCGCTGGAGGAGAGAGTTTAGTGCAAATTTTCCTGTGGAGGCCAGGGGTAAGCTGGGGCTCGCCAGGGATGAGCTGAAAAAGTCTTGACTTAAACCCGTTGGTGAGAACTGGTGTGTACCATTAGTATTGGAAGCCTGCTCCCCCGCGTTGCGGAGCAACTGAGAAGGAGGGGAGGCCGGCAAGGTTGCAGGACGCTGACTCTCAGGCTGGTCTTTCCCTTTTCTCCTGGCTGACCCTACAAGGAAGGTCAAACATAATGCATTATGGGGGATCAAAGAGGGAAAAACCAAGATAAAAAAATGCAAAGTTTGCCCCGCAAAGGGAAAAAGTGCAGATTGACAAGGGCCAATGAAGTGGCAGTGGGATTTTTGTTTTCATTTTGGTTTTGGTTTGTTTTCGTTTGTGGGTTGGTTTGTTGTTGGTTTGTTTGTTTTCCCCACGATTGGAATTTTAATAAGCCAAACAAGGCCCCCAAAACAAACAACATGCATTTCATGTTTGCACCTTTCTTGTATGTTGCAGCCTGGAGAATCCCCCTTACAAACATTAACACTAGAACAGTTACATGAAGTGCAGTTACACATTTAAAATCAAGGCAGTTACAGACAGCAAGTCTCTTTGTTGTCTCTCATTCAAGACATTACTCATTGGACCTGACTGAACCCAAATGCAGCAAACATTTACATTTTGGAACAAACCAATTTGAATAAAGGAATCACCAGATCACTCAGTTAAACTCAGAAAACACTTCAGAATTCAGTAATCCCAGGGCCAGTGGCAACTTTTAACTTTCTTCCGGCTGCAAAAACCATAAGCATTCAAGAATCTGGAAATTCCATGACTTGCCATTTAAAAAAAAAAAAAAAAATTGTGCACACAAGATGTAAAAAACCCACATGAGGAAAGCTAAACAGCAAACACACTTTGCTAAAAAGAAAAGTATTTTGTTTTTCCAAGCTGACCTGCTGGTAGGATATCTAAGTGCATCAGACAGGAAGATTATTGTGTTCTACATGCAAACATTTTGCATAACATTGTGTGTGGGGGAAGAGACTTCTGGTGCCACGGATGAATCTGTTCCCAAAACAGAAGACAGCCTCAAACTTGGTACATCTTGTAATGACTCTCTTTCCTAACTTTTAAAGCCTCTCTGAGGTCTCCAAGTTCTAGTTTATTATCCAGCCTCTAAAACTGCAGAAATCAAACGTCAATTCAGCGTTGTCGCCTCTTAATTTTTCTGCCATGCATTAGCTCAGACATTCATCTCTCACTCAGCCCTCCCTCCCTTTACAAGGCAGCAAAGAAACCAGAAGAGCTGAAAATGTTGTCAACCTACCACTCAGGTCACTGTTGGTGATGCGCAGCGTGGCGTTCTCAGACTGCAAGGAGCGGTTCTTCTCCAGCAGCAGCACCTCCAGCGGTTTAGATGCATCCTAAAGAAAATCAAAGTGGGAGGTTTGTTTCTAAAAGCATTAAGAGTCTCACTCAGGCACTAAAAAGGATTCAGAGGAAGAAAACAAGTGCTCGTCTCTGCGCTCTGAAAGCAGCTGGGGAATTCACCATGCATATATTTGCAGGAATCTCTCCGTGCTCCTACGTGAGCCACAGAAGAGATTCACTGTTTAATTTTCATTGTAAATCATGCATCCATTCTGCATTATTTTGCAATGTGTAATGGAACATTTTCTTAATCCTCCTCATTTTACAATGGTGCTGGCACCCTTTCAATTTAAAAGCTGTACTTCTTTTAATCTGATTAAAACAGGAGTTGAGATGATATTATTTCTTCTAGGTCAGCTGACCCAAGTGAAGCATTTCCTTGAAATGCTGTGTTTCAGCATAAAAAGCTGGTTCAAAAACGCAGTCACAGAAACCTGCCATTTACCTTACACTAAATGGCTAACCCTTGATCATTAAAAACCATGGTGAAAATGAATCCCAGTATATTGATATTCTGTTTGGATTTCTGATGCAGGAATTTAATTCATAACCTTTAAACATAAGTAAGATTAATTGACTAGGATAGCAGAGCTTTCTCCTGCTTTCACAGTACTCAAAGGTCTATTTTATTTTGTGAGTGTTATTTTCAAGGCTAACAAAGACTCAAAAACGCTAAAATCCTTGCTGAGTGTACTGTCAGCACAAGAAACACACAAATTTCAGTGTAGTTGCACCCCAGCTCTAGTATCTTGAAAAGACTCAACACCTTTATGGTCATTCAGTCCAGCCCAGCTGGACATTCTTTGTCCTTGAGCACTTAAAAGAAATTACTAGGCAAAAAATGTTCAGTTCAGCTTTTTAAGTAAGAAAAATAACATCAGGAGCACAACAATAAAACCTACGTCCCAACATCAACGAGAAACCATCCACGCCAACATCAATTAATTGCAAGACAAGAATTTTTGGTCATTAACTGAACTGCTGAATTAAGAAAGCAAACAAAGGTCGGTTCAGTACCTGTGCACCAGAGCTTTCAGATGGTGCAAACTCCATGGATTTCAATATACTGTGGAAGGCAGAAAAAAAAAAAAGTATTATTTTCTGTTTCTTCTTTTCCTAACAACTCCACTAATGAGCATTAACATTACCATTTTCTACTCTCCAGCAACACTACAAGTGATAACAACTTCCCTTGCAGTAACCCAGTCTTATAATGAATACAGAGTAACTATTCAAACTAGTTACTGGGCAAGAAAATTTTCTCGAGCGTCTTGTAAATCATTCCATATGCAATCCCACCAGGCCAGTTTAAAGCGTAAATTTAAAGGTTAATAAGGATATAACATTTTAAGCTGTCAGAAGCTATATGAATTTATCTGTGAAGCTTGAAGGGAATGAAAAAGTTGTAGCAAAGCAGCAAAACAGGGGAATCACCACCACAGCCACAGCATTTTATATTATATACAGCAGCTCACATCGCAAGGAAAATATGCACAAATAATCTTCCCTACCAAGACACTACAGGCTAAAAGGCAGTTTTTCATTTTAATAACCTCCTAGTTCTATGGCAAAGGGAAGACAAAATGGCACAATATTTCTTAAGAAATATGAAAGATCCAAATATTTATAAGTACATTAAGAGAAGAATCTGATAGTCTCATTGTCAATATTTTATACAAACACAGTGCAGTCAAAGGACGTCTCCCTTCAAAGTCTTTCAGTTGGAGTTGTATTGTCTGGCAAACGAGAGTCTTACAGGAAAACAAACTTATTACTGAGCTCTGTCCTATAAATTTATTTAAATAGGTCTGCTGCAGACCTTAACTTCCTCAGACTGAAGCAATAAATGATTTTGGCATCTCCTTGTATGAAGATGACATTCATTTGTTGAAGGAAGATACATAAACAGACACAGATAGCCTTTACACAGTTTTTTTTTCTTGTATAAAGCACCAGGAACTCTGTGAGGCAGGGAGAGTATGTTTAATCACGTATTAAACTGAGACAAAAAAAAAGGCAGAAGGCCAGTATTAAGATGTAGGGACTATATCTGGATGCCACTGGGAGTCAGCTAGGCACCCAGCACTCCTCAGCTGGACTGTGGAGAGTCCAGCTCCTCTGTATATCTGTCTGTGCATGAATCCAGAATCAGCTGCCTGTTATGTGACACTCTGGAAATGAGAGGGTCTCGGTGAGTCATTCAAGATCACTCAAAGTCATAGTAAATCCAAGGAAAGAAGTCATCCCAAGACAGAGACCTCACACATCTGGCATCTGTGAGTACTCACTGCATACAGTGGTAGTTCCGACAGGCACTCCTATGAGTACAGTAATTAATAAACTCATAATATTCTGGCCATCAGTTTCATCTTACAGCATCACTGGATGGCACCTCTTGCCAGCAGAAGTCACTGGAGGGTAGAGCCATCATCCAAGATACAGGCACAGAAGGTAATGTTCTTAAGAGTCTGCATTAGGTGGGCACCACAGCTCAGCCACGTGTGAAGTGCCTCTTTTTCTGCTGTTAATGGACTCATGCCAGTCAAGAAGAGAAGCTGGACATTCATGGCTCGAGCTCCTAGAGATCCTGACATATAGTGCCATCACAGGCATGTTTACCCAGGTTGCTAATCCCTGCTGAAAGCAAGTGCTTCCTGGGACACCTCTATCTACCAGGACTCCAAGGTGCTGGGGAAGGTAAATACACAGAGTCTCATCTAGGAAACCCCAGTCACTGGCAATTAGTTGTTTCCATCCTCCCACAGATACTGCAGGGTCTGGCCTTTGAAAGGACAGCCAGTCATCATGAATGTTCTCATGAAGGGCAAAAGAGGGCCCACCTGAATTTAAACCCCCCACAATTTATAAGAGTGAATTATCATGTGGCAAACCTTCCTGTGGTAGATCTCCTCCCAGCTCAATTCAGATCAGCACACTGGCCACGCAGGTCTCCCAGAAACCCCACTTACCACACTTCTGTTTGCCATGCAGAATCCTGGAATATACCAACCTCCTTCCTTCTGGGTCAGGCTAAACAAAGAGAAGCTCCCAGCTGAGGGAGCAGCAGGCGTGCCAAGCTCTGAAGAGCCCCGCGGAACCGGCCCGAGGGGCAAAGCCCAACTGTATTCAGTGTGTGTAACAGGTTCCCAGCACAGAGATCTGGTTTTAAAACCCTGATCCCATTGTGCCCTTACTTGTACAGGCTGCTCTACAGATGCATTTTGGTTCTGAGCACCTGCTGCCAGCTGGGACCTATGGGAAGGATCCTGAGCCTTGCAGCAGGTGCATTTCCCCCCAGCCTGGAGCAGGCATGCGTATCCAAACCTCGGCTGGAAACTTACTGACCTCTGCCTACTTCAAAGTGGATTCTTTGCTGCCTCAAACAGCCTTCTGGCAATTTCACAGGTAATTTCCTATACACTTGAAACCCAAAATATACTAAAAACCAGGTCAATGGGCTCTGGAATTGCCCTTGGAGGGATATTCACCACAGCAGGTTCATTTCTTTAAAAAAAATATTAAAAAGTTAAACATGCCCAAAATGACCCTCTAAACGTGTCACAAAAGAGACTTTTTTTTTTTTTTCTCAGAGATCTGAGGAAGCAAAATATTTCCTCTTTGGATTCCAGGAATATCTTTGCCCATGAGATCACCACTCAACCTGCTGCTTGGGATCAGTTACCTACTTTTTAAAAGAATGATCTCGTGACTTGAATCAGCACATCTAAGACGACTTGAAAGGTCTTGCTCTAAAGCAGAGTGTGCATTGGGACAGCTCGACTTTCTGTGCCTGTGATCCCAACTGCAAAGGCAGGGGTTCAGCACTGTCGTATTGCTCGAGAGGGAGCTGAAAGGACACACAGAGCTCTCAGATCTCAACAACAGGTTTAAAAGCCTTTGCCAGAAAAGCCAATGGAGAAAGCGAGGAATCCTCCCATCCCAGATCTTGACATGGGTCCAGTTAAGTTCCTTCAGGGTTAGAAGTTGGCTGATATTGAGATCCCTCAGCCTAGAATGCATCTAACAACCTTGAGAGAATTAGGAAAATACATCAGTGCCAAAACAACTGAGAAGCTTATTCCCTTTCTTCCTTACTGACAAAATAACTTTTTTTCTTGGTGCTGTGCGTGTTACAAGCAGTTCATTTCTGTTGGTGTTTCAGGGCACAAAGGCAGGCGTGGCAGGATTCAGAACGAGGGATACCACATTTACAGCAACAGACTTCCAATGGTTTCTCTGCAGGTCAGACTGTTGCTCGCAGGTGATGCACATTTAGATTTTGGCACAGCTTTCAGCCCAGACTGGAGCAGAAATGGTGGTGTGAACCACCTGCCATAGCCATCACAAATATCTTCTGTGCTCTCACAGAGACTCCCAAACCCCCACAGCACCTGGCAGGACGGTGCCTGGACCTCAGACCACCTACAAGCTGGCCAACTGAACCTCCAATCTCAGCCTGCCCAGATAAACAATATGACCCACAAATTAGGGGGACATAAAAACTGTAAGAGCCAGAAGAAGAGAGTTAATTTACTGGCACACAAACAAGAGCCACTTTCAGTTCTCCCTTCCATTTCTCTGCAGGCTCATCTTGAAATAACAGGAACAGGCAGAAGCACACTATGAACACTCCTGTGTCATGGCTTCTCCTGGACCTATCATCTGCATTTCCCCATCCCTACCCTCATGTAGGTCAGGGTAATAAAATAGACAAAAAAGAGAAAGACAAAAAGAGGCATTACCACCATGAATACAGGGATCTAAATGAGTTCCATTTCTAAAGTAAAGGCATTAAACCAGGTAGGATTTCAAACTCCTGCTGTTTTGGCACATTCCTGTTTAGTAACTCATGTTGCAAACTGGAGGGTTGTGGCCTCATTTCCATTCACTAGGTAGGAGGGTGTGAACTGGCTGAAATGTGAAGCTGAATTTCCTTAACTGAGAACACGGACGTATTTCCCCACGTCACTAAAATGATGATTTTTTATTTTTTTTTTAAGACCAGTTAATATTCAGGTAAAATGCCCAAAGAAATGGTCAACTATTTTCACTTGACTGAAAATACAAAGCTGCACCAGGGTGAGCTGCAGCTGGCAGCAAACCAGAACCACAGCCAGCACGGCTTGAATATAATAGCACCAGAGGCTGAGCAGTCACTAGGATTGCAAAACCAAATCTGCTTTCCATATTCTCCAGGGACATGTAAACAAAAGCACATGACTATACCAGCCTCATCTGAAATACCTCATTAAACAAGGTAACGTTCTTTCAGGCTTCTTAAAATACACACGAAAATGCCACAGTGATGAAAGAGGAGATGGGAGTTTCTTGCAGTTATTTAAACCTTGACACTCAACATATTTCCAGTCAGAAAACTTCTCTTCTGAACCTGACAGCTTATCTTGTTAGAGTTTAAAATGAGGTTCTTTTAAGTCTCTTTAAAAAGCCCCTTGAAATAGGAAGAGGCTGTTTGTGGCTTGAGTTTCAAACCACAATGTATTAGCAAAAATGGACAGTGAAAGGAGCACAGCATTAAAATGGCAAGTGCTGAACAGTGGCTGGTAAAAGGAGGGAAAAAGTATTATGGCCAAAGGCCCTGACTTCAACTCTTGGTTCAGCTGTTGGCTGGAGATTTTAAAGAGTGCTCCACCCAAAACAACACTGATTTTCAAACATTTTACCCTTGTGGAAGGCAGTTTTAGCACCTTTTCCTCACAGGTGCTTTAGTTATTTGCTATTGCCATGCAGCCAAAAGGAGCACTCAGATACAGCAGTTGCACTGGTTCTGGAGGCAGTTTCTGCCAATATTCCCCATTTCCCCATCTCTGTGGTTTTGACTGAATTCTTTATTGTTCCAAGAACACAGATTTGTGGCTTCATTTAACAAGCATTGTTAAACTAGAATTTGTGAAAAAATTATGTAGGCATTTAACACTTACTTTAATTCTTTCTTAACCTCTTCATAATCAGCCTGTCCTTTCAGTTTTTCTTCCAGTTGCTTTAAAAGAAAGAAGATGGATTTAATTATTTAGGTTATTATTATTATTATTATTATTATTATTTTCTGCAGGCTTTCAAAATTATCCTTAAATTATTCCATATATACAGCAGTGCACAAGTGAGGGTTAATGACTCATACCTAATTTGCATATACTAGAAAACAAACTATAACCAATTGAACGTAAACACAATTATACCTCAGTCATCCTTTGTTTACATAGTGCCAAGTGTCCCAGAATTCAGTAGGTCCCAATTCAGCTCTTTGCAATGTCACTGTCATGTGCTCAGTAAAGAGAAGGTGGCTTTAAAAATGGGGCAGCTGAAATTTTTGCAGATAAATGGAGTAAACAAGCAGGATGCTGTGGCACTTACTGTATTCTTAACCTGACAGGTTTTGATAACCTCATATGCATGAAAAAAAAAACGGAAATGCCTGAAGAAGCTGCTGTTGACTGGAATGCCTTAGGCTTGTAAGACTTCTCCAGTGCTTTGTGCCACAACAAACCAGCTGTACTGAGTGGCTTTGCTTCTTGCAATAACTAATATGATCACACGCTGAAGATGGAACTTTGAGACCAACTCAGCAGGGTTTTGTGCTCAGCTCTACCCGATCCAGGGCAATCTTGATGGCTCCTCTTCAGCGTGGAGATGCCACAAATGTTGCAACAAACCTCCCAGTTTGTGCAATGTCACGCATGGGGACATCACCCAGAAGCCCCCTGCTCCCAACAACAGTGCTCATCACTGCAGGGGAAATGCTGCAGGAGGCCTAAACTGCAGCGATAAGTAACTGAATTTGCTTGCAGAAGCCACATTGATTTCCCAGTAAGAATTTCTTTGCTTAATATGGGAACACCTGATCTAAGCAAAGGGAGAACAGACCTTAACGGCCTGCAGCATCCATGGAGAGGTTCGGGAGAGCTCTGCCTCACTTCAGTTTTGGTGCTACAGTTGGCACAGAATCCCAAAGGTCAAGAGAAAGAGAAATAACACAAGGATGTACCAGCCTCAAAGACAGAGAATTTACTTTGAAAAGGAAAGGAATAGATGAGATGAAAAAGAACAATAGGACTTTACATGAAGGAGAGGCTGCCTGAAGTGGAGAAGTGAATTGAAGAAGATGCTCTCTGGAAGCAGGACGAGGCAGGGGAGTGCTGCTGTGAGCTTGGATCATTTGAACAATATTGTTTAAAATGCAGTCCCATGAAGTTCTGCCCCTGCACAGCTACAGGCAGGGCTGGGACAAATGGAAATTTGGAATTGGAAACCTCTTAACCCCACTGTCTTCTTCAGTGAGCCAGTGTGTAGGTATCACCCACCTCAGAGCTGCTGGAAGGGTCTGAGCAGCAAACCTGAGCACTGACAGCACCCACAGGTCAGTGAGTCCCTCATCTGAGCCATTGAAATAATTTAAATGAGGCTTCTTCAAATGACAGCAGGAGGTTGGACTCAATGATCTCCAGAGGTCCCTTCCAACCCCTACCATTCTATAATTCTATGATTCCAGGCATTTTGGTCCTGCTAAAATATCCTGTACTGATGTAATTAAGAAAATCCTACAAATATTAAAGGTGTTTGAGGTTTTGATAAACTCCAACACGTGTTGAAATCTCTTTATGTGAATGACCCCTGGGGCTCAGACTTCTCTAAGGTTTAAGGAGGGTCAGCTCCAACATGCCTGAAGAGCTTCAGGCAGCTCTTCAAGTTCAGCTCAATGAGCTAAGGAATCCAGCTGTACCCCACCGAACTAGGTCGGGCTCAGCAAGACTTGAGAGGGATCTTTAAATGAAATCAGTAAGCCTGAGAGGCTCTGTACTGGAGAGAAGACTCAGCATCATGAGTGACAGCTGTAAAACTTGCTGCAGGCCACGGGAGGACCTCGCTGAATACAGCGTGAAAAACAACATTCTAGATTAATATATTAGTTAATTATGCAACTAAGATACGTTATTTCCTTTTGTAGAAACAGGTATAAAATACAGAAAAGTCAATGATTCCCATTTTAATGCAATCTATTTTACATCTCATTCTGTATAGGGATATGCTATACCCTGAAAGTATTTCTGGAGGTTTTGGTACAAAATGCAGTTAGGGGGGAAAAAAAAAAAAAAAAAAAAAGAAGGAAAAAAAGGGAAAAAATACATAAAAGAAGAGTATGTTGACAGAATGAAGCTGTTTTGGACTCTCAGGTGCTTGTATGCTGTTAGAGCAGTATAGCAACCAGCAATATTTTACTTTGAATTGTATAAAAAACACATCCATCCATCATTCCCAAGTACCTAATACAGAGATTGTTGCCATGGAAAACCTGCACCTAAATGTACCCTTTACTAAACAATATAAACTAACAACCGAGAAGGTAATGCCTGTATATAAGGAGACCATTTAGGCACTTGGCATCTTCCCCACCAATGACTGTTTTAAGATGTATTAGTATGGTAATTGTCTCAGAGATCCCTGCAAAATGCACAGAACACGGTATAACAAAGATTCAAGCTGTGAGACAATCTGGAGGAACAAATGTCTTGCCCTAAATATCAACCTGGTTAATTCAGCCAAAAGCTATCCTAACATCCTCACATCCCCAGAAACAAAGGGAGCCAGAGGGCAGGAGGAATGGTGCTGGTGTCCTTTCTGCACAATACATTTGCAAATATTCCATGGTAAGAAAGCATCTTATGTTTGTTGTAGGAATGGACCCAGGTAGAGCAGCTGTAGGTTGGGTCCTCTCAGGTTATTTAAAAGAGAAATAAAATCATTACTCTATTATTAACTGAAGTATCTCAGGTAAATAGCATGGGCTGTAGTAAGGGGCTTACAAGATCGAAAATAAACCCCATTAGACTAATGTCATAGTTTAGTTTAGAGTGATAAACCAAAAAGCCCATATTTAATTAAGTTGGGTTATCTGATCTATCTCTTTGCTAACTAACACTGTTGAATTTTAACTGGCTACAGGGAAGCTCTAACTCCTGGCAACAAAGGGTTAATATAATTACAGTCAGAAAAGTCTTATTACTAGAGGACATGTTTTGATTATTAGATCAGATGAAGATAAAGAAGCAATAATTTTGAAAGTATTTCTGCATTGTTTCATTAAGTCATGGAGTATTACAGAATTCCCCCAAGATATGGTCTGAGAACATTGCTTTAATTTGGGAAACTGGGATTCATTTTTTTTTGTGGAGGCAACTGTTCCAGTCTCAGTTATTTCAGATGCAATTCCTCCCTAATCAAACACAAGATCAACGCGTGGTTGCTGAGATTTGCTGCTTTGTACAACAGATCTCAGACATGGGTTTTCCCAGGTAAATGTATGTATTTGGGAATATTCTTACAGTGCAAGAAAGAAGGTTAAAGATGGTTGAAATGACTAAAACTTTATCAATCGAGTCACTGCATCAGACACTATCAACAGGAAGCTAAAAACAGAGCATTAGGCGGGCAAGCCTATGAGAAAATGGAAGGAGATTACTGAAATGAAAATCAAAGACTTGCTCTGTCATTTCTGTGATCCCATTCCCTTTGAAGTTAATGGCTAAACTAATACTGACCTCACCAGGAACATGCTTTATTCTAAGAAAATCTGTCAAGTGCAAGGACTCGAGATATTTTCTATCAGTCTTTATGAAAAAAAAAAAAGGGAAGAAAAAAAATCCCTGTATCATGGGTGTAGCCAGTAAAATGTGTCCCTCAAAACCAGGCCAGCTCCTTGACACGAGCAGTACCCTCAAGGTGACAGATGGGCAGACACCAATGCTGTCAGTACAGGAGTCTAATGGGCTTCCTTTGCACTACTGAATTGTCATGAACATTCTGCAAGTCTGTCTTAAAACACACAGGGAGCAGCAAAGAAATGGCAGCCCAGAGGACCAATAAAATCCTGGCCAGCAGATCCAGAGAGGTCATCCTGCCCCCCTGCCCTGGTGAGACCTCACCTGGTATGCTGTGTCCAGCTCTGGAGGCCCCAACACAAGAAGGACATGGAGCTGTTGGAGCAGGTCCAGAGGAGAGCTACAAAAATGCTCATAGGGCTGGAGCAGCTCTGCTATGGGGACAGGCTGAGAGGGTTGGGGTTGTTCAGCCTGGAGGAGGCTTTGGGAGGACCTTAGAGCACCTTCACTACCTGAAAGGGGCCTGCAAGGAAGCAGGGGAGGGTTTGTTCACAAGGGTCTGTAATGACAGGACAAGGGGTAATGGCTTTAAGATAGAAAAGGGTAGATTTAGGTTAGATATCAGGAAAAAGTTCTTTAATCTGAGGGTGATGGATCACTGGAATGGGTTGCCCAGAGAGGTGGTGGAGGCTGCATCCCTCCTTTCAAGACCAGGCTTGGTGAGGCTCTGAGCAGCCCAGTTAGAGATGTCTCTGCTTATTGCATGGGGTTGGACTAGATACCCTTTGGAGGTCCCTTCCAACCCAGTACATTTCCTGATTCTATGATTGCAATGCTTCAGCTTTCACCCCCAACAGACATCTCTCCACATAAATTATGCTGCACCAGAGCAAAACTAGGAACTGCTAAAAAACGTTTGAATTAGAACAATTTGTAAGAGTTTCAATTGCCCATTAAATCATTCTGATAGAAGCAAGCTACCCACGCCACAGTCAGAGCTAAGTGGGTACCATCAGCCTCCTGCCTTCAAAAAACCCAGGCTATAAAACCTGCAAAACTAGGAAGCCTTTAATGGAATAGATAAATTTATCTTGTTTACATGGGGAATCTCATCGATGGTGGAAGAATGAAAGAGACAGTGAGTTACTGGAAACTGATTCATAACACACGTCAGGAAACATTTCTCCTGCTCACTGCTGGACCAGTAGCGTGGGAGCCAGGGCACGAAGAAAGTAAAGCTTCTGAAGCAGGAGGTGAAAGGGTCACCCACAAACCTGTTAGATGTTTCTTCTGGGTTCAGTGCAGTGCTGCTGGGATGCAAATGAATATAGGACTGGGCTGCTAATTAGAAATGGGAATTATTGTGCAGCAAATACACAGTTAAAAAATACAATAAATAAATGGTTATTAAGGCTTAAATGCCTTCTTTGTCTCTTCTTTTTTACTTGGTTTTATGCTCTAAATGATGCACTTCCCTTCTCCAGTGGAGGGGGTAGCAGGGAAATTTAAAGCTAGACCAGAGCATAATCAACATCCCTGGCAAATCTGCAGTACCCATCACTGGAATTGAAAGTTTTAAAAGCCAAGAAGGATTTTCTGGGCCTTTTCAGTTCAGCTATTTCACCAAATTGCCCACAGTACATACACGTTGATTTTTGCTGGTGGTTTTAATTCTAAAGGCACCCAAGTCCTGCAAATACAGCTTTCAAAACAAGCAGAAATAGAGAAATCAGATTTCAACACAACTGTGATCATTTAAGAATAAAATGTCACAGAAGCCACAATTCAGCAGAGACCTGAAGAAGGCAATGGCTCGTCGGGCACCTCCGAGAGCCACAGAGAGCTGCCACCAGCAAAGGCCACCACAGCTCAAGGCTTGGAGAGCTGCTGAGCAGGGAGCTCACCTTCAGCGTGCTGTTCTTGGCTGTCAGCTGCTGCTCCAGCTGGGAGATCTGGCTGCTGGAATTCTCCCGCAGCTTGGTGAGGCTGCCCTGGAGTCTCTGGACATCTTCTACCAGCTGGGCAATTTCCCGCTCCTTCGCAGCCAGTTCTACTTCCAGACTGGACCGTGTGAGCACCTCGATGGCCTGCTCCTAATGGGGGGAAAAAACAAATGTTGGGCCATGGCAATAAACAAAGGCAAGAAGCTTGAATTCAGGGCAGTTAGGGAAGGGCCAGGTGTGGAATCAGGAGGCTTGAGAAACAGAACAGCTTCTGAATTAGGGATTGTTGCGAAGACTCTGTAAATCTGGAAGGTTCTACTCCCCCAGTACAGCTCTCTGGTAAAATAGGGATAATGGAGAGAATAATTTTCCCTGTTTTATAAGTGCACTGGCAAGATGCAGTCGTGAAAGTCAAAGGATTCTATTTAGCTCTATTTATTATTAATAGTCCAAATGCTTTGACAACTATGAAAATCTGTGCTTGCAAAATACTAATCAGATAAAATATTCTGAAGTAATGGAGCAGAATTTCTTAATCAGGAATGGCAGAGTCATGTGCCTTTGGCTCTTGATAAGTATGCAGCACGTTCCAGGCAAAAATTGTCAAAAATTGCCCCAAACTGCTACTCCCAGTTAACTTGCTCCTTGCATGAACATTGCTCACTGTTAAGGTTATTGCTGGCAACAAAAGCCTCTCTTGCATGGAGCTGAGGATGAGGACAGCTGCAAGAAAAGGCTGTTCTCCCTTTGCTCTCCACTTTCAGAAATTCCCTTTCCTAAATCAGGATCTTTCTTCTGGCCTGTATCAAAACCAGTGTGTCCAGCTGGAGTAGAGAAGTGTTCATGCCACAGGATAAAAAAGGTGAGGTGCTTGAGCAGGTCCAGAGAAAGGCAACAAAGCTGTTGAGGCTTCTGGAGAAAGTATCTTATGAGGAGCAACTGAGGGACCTGGGGTTGTGTAGTCTGGAGAAGGCTGGGGGGAGACCTTATTGCTCTCTACAGCTCCCTAAAGGGAGGTAGGTGTTGGTCTCTTCTCCCAGGTGACTGGCGATAGGACAAGAGGAAATGGGCTTAAGTTGCATGAGGGGATAGAAATAAACTCCATACCCTCTTTTCTGGAAAATCCAGGCATGACAAAATACCTTTTCCAGATCTTCTAAACACTTGGCTTGATCCTCAGTGACTACACACCATCATATCTCCCAGAAAGCTGCATGTACAAGCAGCAGTTAACAACGCTCTCCTATTACACTGAATTATACTTTTAACTTGAAAAAAAACCCTCTAATTTGGCTTGCATGAAACATCACAAGTTGTATAATCATCTGCTGCTTGTGCCTATTGAGACTAGAACGTAGAGTCTGAAATAAGATAGATAATGATCATTTTCATCCTGCAGTAGTTGTCATATTAAATATAAATGA
The DNA here is from genome assembly GCA_024611195.1 of Ceyx melanurus. Classification (NCBI taxonomy): domain Eukaryota; kingdom Metazoa; phylum Chordata; class Aves; order Coraciiformes; family Alcedinidae; genus Ceyx; species Ceyx melanurus. The sequence continues at coordinate 57,121 of JANHGL010015945.1, read as the reverse complement.
AGTGCAGAAGTACTATTAAATACAAGAAAGACCTAATGTTAAAATAATGATAAGACTAGGACAGGAGATAGGATGAGGCAGGTAATTCAAAGTTACAAGTGATATTCAGGCTTTTTATTTTTTTTTGTTTTGCAGCCTCCTTGTCTATCCTTTGACTTCACTGAGAAAAGACTGGGTTGTATTAATAGATGACCCAACAGATCTGGAGGACTCACAGTTTGTTCCTTGTTCTATACAAATGTATTTTAAAGGCAGCCACGTGTTTCTCTGGATATCAGTGTCAAGCATGTACATGGCTTGCAAGCAGCAAGCATTATAAGGAGCATGATTTCTTTTGTTTGTTAAATCTGCTGCTTAGAAGTAGACTCAATTTCCCTTAATTGCATATTTACATTTAAATACTCCTCTTTCTCCTTTGGCGCAAAATCATCTGTCTGCTCCTCTGTGATACCTGAGAAACCAGGACCAGCTGGAGTCCTGCAACACCCTGTGCCTGCAAGGTCTGACCGGCAGCGCCAGAGCTACCAACCTCCCCAAACCCTGTGCTGTGCTTGGGTTGGATACACAGGGGGAAAGCAACACGTGGCCAAACCTTGAGGAGTACAGAGCATCAGCTCCATTCTCCAAGATTATTTTATTGGGTGTAGAGGTGCAGTTCTCAGTTTTGATCTATTCAGTGAAAATGGGAATGACACCGAATTGATTCCCAGTTCCTCTGGCAGCCTGGACACTAACTAGACCCAGGAATGGGCAGGGATGAGGACCCTGCTAATCCATCAGCTCTGGGCAAAGTTGGTCCCTTCTGTGTGAAGCTGCTCACGTCTGCTGTGCCCTGCAGGCAGGCACGTGCTGATGACCACCAAGGGACTCTTTTGTTACACTCCCCTCTTTGTTATGCTCCCCCCTTTCTCTGCTACACTCCACCGCAGCCTTTACTTTTCCTCTGCTGACTCTTTTTCCCAGGTGAAATAACTTCTGAGAGCTGCTGCTGTCCACCCATCCCAGCCGTGGAGAGCTATGGGTCACCATGGTCAGAGTGACCTCAGTCTGGCCCGTGCTCTTCAGCAACTACCACCCCCCTGAGAAGTTTAACCAACCGTCAATCCCAAAGGAGCGCAATTCCATTTCAGTTAAAATATTACTGCAAACAGATATTTTTATAGCTGTGAGCATAAATTGAAAGAGCTGTACTGCAGGAATGTCAGAAACCTGTAAGAGTCAGTAAATATTTTCTCTCACCACATCAGGTGCCTTCTGGATCTGCGTAGCGAGTTGGAGAGATTTGTTAGCTGATGAGAGCTGCTCCCTTAAGGTCTCTGCCTCTCTCTGAGCCACCTCTGCCCTCTGAAGGAAATGAAAAGGGGTGAAAAGAGAAAGTACATTCAGTTTAACAACTGACAATTATTACAAGAACATTCATCAATTCATGCCTGACTGAATATAATTGATTTTCCTAAACACTCAACCTAATAAATGTTAGAAAAAAAACAGAGAATGTGATGGATTTTTATTTTAAACAGTACAAGGAAGAAATAATTGAGCGATTATGACAGTAATTTAACGCTAGGAGCAAGGAATCCCCTGCTGATACTAATGCTGCGGCCCACTGAATTTCCCAGACTGAATAAATACAAGTGGAAATGGAGTCTTTTTATTCAATTTCTTTCTATTCTCATAGACCAAGCAGATTTTATTGCAAGGTTCCTCATGGGAATAATTCTCACGGGTAAATGCTGAATTAAAAGATATTCTGACCATTCTCTCTAACACACATACAATGTTGTGGGCTGTCTTTCTTCAGTAATTATTTCCCCAAACAGGAATTGTTAGATTCTGTTCTTTCAGCGGGTCTATTTATTCGACAATATTTAACCCTAACCTGACAATTTTGCACAGCTCAGTTACTGACTGCTGAGGATTTACACAATATCTGATAAGCCTGTGACTTGGCTACCAGACAAAATTCTCATATAAATATTGAATAATAAGAGAAAAGTGAAAGGCAGAATTACAAGCAGGGATCATCTGTGCAAGAGTTCGGGGAGAGACAGATGGATCAGTAACTTCAGGCAATAAATAGCAGTGAAGTCTTTTCCATAACTGTATATAAGCTTCTGTTAAGAACAGTGGAAGAAAACCTGCTTGTTTTTACAGTGTATACTCCTCCTGGCCAGACTCTTTTAATATAAAAAACCCCCAAGTTTTTTATTTTTATAAACCCATGCTGCCCCTGATTTAAGTGATCACTGCTTTCTATCTGGGCTACTCCATTCAACCCACCTTGCACTTTCAGCAGCTAAAATACTTGTGTCTCCACTTCCAAGACCTATCACCAACTCTTCCACACCCACGGGTTGCTAGCAATCGAGGCCAAAACCTCTCCTGACCAACTTTTACCCTTGATAGCGATGCATCCTTTCCTTTATTGAATAATAAATTCATGCTGCCACTTCTAAGCCTCCATAACTATCACAGAATCATTCAGGTTGGAAAAGCCCCTTGGGATCATCCCGTCTGACCATTAAATCTATTCTACAAAGTTCACTCCTAAACCATGTCCCTGAACACCACATCTAAACAACCCTTAAACACACCCAGGGATGGTGACTCAACTCCCTCCCTGGGCAGCCTGTGCCAGGCTCTGACCACTCTTTTAGTGAAAAATGTTTCCCCAGTGCCCAGTCTTCCCCCCTCCCTGCTGCAGCTGGAATCTATCCCCTCTCCTTCCATCACTAATGACCTGTGAGCAGAGACTAGCACCAGCCTCTCTACAGTGTCAGAGGAATAACAACAGACACCAGTACAGGTTTGGGGTGCCCTGCTGGGAGGCAGCACCAGGAAGAAAGACCTTGGAGTCCTGGTGGAGAGCAAGTTCTCCATGGGCCAGCAATGGGCCCCTGTGCCCAGAAAGGCCAATGGCACCTTGGGGTGCAGTAAGAAAACTGTGTCCAGCAGGTGTAGGCAGGTTCTTCTTCCCATCTACTTTGCCCTGGTGAGACCACATCTGGAATACTGTGTCCAGTTTTGGGCTCCCCAGAGAAATGGGGATCTACTGGAGAGAGTCCAATGGAGGCTACAAGGATGATGAAGGGGCTGGAGCATCTCCCCTGTGAAGAAAGACTGAGGGAACTGGGGCTGTTTAGTCTGGAGAGGAGAAGACCGAGAGGGGACCTTATTAATGTCTATAAATATCTAAGGGGTGGGTGTCAAATGGAAGGGACAATCTCTTTTCTGTAGTACCCAGCAATAGAATCTTTCCCTGTGTGGGCTGCTCTGGATGATCCTGCTCTGGCAGGGGGGGTTGAACTTAATGATCTCCAGAGGTCCCTTCCAACCCCTACAATTCTATGAGTCCTTTCAGGTAACTGTAGACAGTGATGAGGTCTCCCCTCAGACTCTTCTTCCTCAAACTAACCAGTCCCAGCTCCTTCAATGGCTCTTCATAGGATTTATTCTCCAGGCCCTTCCCCAGCTTTGCTGCCTCCTCTGCACTCGCTCCAGCCCCTCCATCTCTCCTGTGTACTGAGGTGTTGATCACTGTGTGTCAGGCTCCTGCTTTTTCAGCTAATCCTCTTGAAAACTTTAAGTCACCTAAAGAAGTGAACAGAAACCCATGTCCCTGTGTGTGTGCTCGGGGTGTTACTGGTCAGGGCAGAGCCTCCGTCTGTGTGTTTAATCAATCAGTAAACGAAGGGCAATCAAACACTAAAGACATCATCTGTGTTGTGTGCTCACAATGTTCTATTCAATGATTCTGCTGAAGGTTCCACAGCTGTAATTCAAATGTAATTGTGAAAAGTACAGTAGCATGGCTCTAAGGATCAGAGCATGGGACACACCTCCTGAATGCTTGAAAAATCACTAGCACCAGTCCAAAGCACAAAAAGAGAGGGTGCATACATTGTTTATGCAGCTGGATAATATTAGCATCAAAAATGGAGCTAACAGTACACACTGAGATAAATTAATTTCACAGAATCACAGAATGGTGGGGGTTGGAAGGGGCCTCTGGAGATCATCAAGTCTAACCCCCCTGCCAGAGCAGGGTCACCCAGGGCAGCCCACACAGGAACAGAGCCAGGTGGGTTTGGAAAGTCTCCAGAGAAGGAGACTCCACAACCTCTCTGGGCAGCCTGTGCCAGGCTCTGTCACTCTCACAGGGAAGAAGTTTTTCCTCATGTTGAGGTGGAACTTCCCATGTGTCACCTGCTGCCATTGCCTCTCATCCTGTCACAGGACAACACTGACAAGAGCCTGGCCCCTTCTGCTTGACACCCACCCTGCAGCTATCTGTAATCATTCATAAGTTCCCCTCTCAGGCTTCTCTTCTCCAGGCTAAACAGCCCCAGGGCTCTCAGTGTTTCCTCACAAGAGATGTTCCAGTCCCTTCATCAACTTTGTAGCCTCCCTTGGACTCTTTCTAGTGTTTCCCTGTTGGTCTCTCCCACTTTCTCAGCAGTGGGTGTCCGAACATCGATCTCACAGAGCAGGACAAGTTACTGCGCCATGGCACTTGCTCTTGTATCTACTGCTGTATCAGTAATGGCTTTTGCAGCCTCGAGCAATTCTGCTGATGGTTTCCATTCAGTGGTGTTGTTTTGAGGAGCTTTCAGCTCACATGCCAGCAAACCTACAGAGGCTATTTCTAATAGATGTTATATCTGCATATACTGGGAGCTGTCGGCTGCCCTTTCTGCAGAGCCTCCCCAGCCGACTCACACTTGTTGCAATCCTGCATCTCACACCAGATCAGATCTCCTTGTTAAAAAAATATCAACAGAACTTTTGGGCAATTTTGTTCAGGAAATACTAGTTAATTTTATCTTGTCTTTCCCCTCCCCCCACCCCACCATGTTTTGTTTCTGGAATGGAAGCTTTTTAAAGCCAGAATTAAAGATGCCTTCAGTGTCTGGAAAACACTTTTGGGTGCTATTGCAATATAAATTAAAAAACACACACGAAAACCTGTTAAAAGAAGGGCAGCTTCAAAATTGAGCACTTAGAAGTTTGGAAAAGCCAGTGCCAAGGCTGTGTGTTGTTTGGCCACCTCTGGTGCGCAGGGCTCTGGGAGGTTGGCTGGAACTGCCCAGGAACATGCTCCTGCTTTTTCCTGATGAGCCCCCCTACCTGATTCAACTCTCTGGATGAACACTGCTTGACATATGAGTATTTTGCTTTGTCCTTCTGCATCACCTATAAATAAACTAAACAAACTAACCCCACCCTCCTCAGCAGGTAGGGTTCATTGCTTCCTCTCTGGCTATGCCCTGGTTTCTGCCACCAAAGGATCCAAGTCCTTCAGAACCCCCCCATTTTGAGCTGCTGGGTTCCTCAAGCCCCCAGCCACCGCCCCACAGCCATCTGGATGCTAACAGAAGCTCAATCACAACCTCACTGCACGGCATGGGCAGCATAGGCCTTTGCTCACCTGCTCTAGAGAGCCCAGACTGAGGTGCTGCTCCCCTGTAGAACCCTCTGCTTTTGCCTCTCTGACTCCCACTCCCTCTCCGCTTGTCACTTTGTCCCCTTCCTAATTCAATCTGGCTGCTGGAAGCACCACTTCCTTCTCCTCTGAGCTGCACAGCGCCTTTGGCTTCAGGCAGACAAAAGCCAGCAGCTCACAGCTCACACGACCTAACGACTTCCAGCATCACTCTTACCCCACAAGCTCCTCTCTTCCTCGGTGTTTCTCCTCCAAGCGTCCTCAGGCAGCCCTGTCCCGCTCCTTCTCCTCCCACCTCGGCCTCTCTCTCTCCGCGTCTCACGCCCGTCTCCCCGGGGCAGCTGGGGCAGCCTGGGCAAGCATCTCCCCTCCCAGTGCTCCCAGTCAGAGCGGCGGTGAACCTCACAGTGCACCCGGGAGAAGAAAACCTGGCTGCTGAACGTCCACCCGGCCGGCGCAGCGATAGACTGCAGCGTGCTTGGGACAGGCGCAGACATCAAAGCCCTCAAATTCAAACCAGATTCTGGGGAGTTTATGTGAAGTCTTTTCTTTTTTTTTTCCTTCTTTCCAGACACTCATAGGCTGGCCAAACTTGGGGCTTTTCCCCCCCCCCCTTTTTTTTTTTTTTGCTACTTGAAGTGACAGAAGATACAACACCGAGAAAAAGTCAAACCCTCCCTCATCAAGGGCCAAACTCCTCTCTTAACTATGGGCACAGCAGGGTCCTCACCAAACCAGCAAGAACAACTCGTAACATGTGGGGAAAAATTGAATTCTTTTTTTTTTTTCTCTGAATCTTGCTCTTAGAAATGGTTGAACAATTTTTCCTGAAATAAGAAAAGAGAGAGCAGCCAGAGACAGACGCCCAGTATGGAAAATGGCTAAAACCTACCAATCTTGCACAACTTGGAGCCACTGGAAAGTTCACACAACCTCCTTTTTGTGTGAAACTCTCCCGCTTCGGCTAAGAAATAAATACATCTTCCAGGCTATGGTTGCTTTTCACCAGTCAGTGCTAAACCTCTTGGTTTCTTGCTTCCAAATCTACTATGCATGGCTGAGGAAAGCCATGATGACCAGTGACAGTCACACTACTGATCTTGATAGAGATCATGCCAATCCAGCACTCCTGAAAAACACTCAGTCATCCCATTCCTCCTAATTTCTCTGCCACTGCTTTTCTAGCACAGAGCTACCTCCCTGCTAATGAACTAGTTCAAAATACTTCAATTCTCCTTAAAAGAGCATGTAAATATTGTACTGTTCACAGCAGAGCCAGTAGGTCATGATCATAATGTTGCTGTGTGCTTTCCAATTAAAATTAAAAAAAAAGGAAAGCCTTACACAATATATCCAGTTTAAATTATTCTCATTGTTTCCTGACAAGATAATGAATAGCATGAACTGAGTGCTCTTCTACTTACAGTAAAATGTTAATTTGATCAAAGACCAGTGGTGTGAATAGCAAAATGAGATACTTACAAGCAAAAAAAAGTATAACCTTTCCCTTGAAGTTCCACCAGCCAAACTGTATCTCCTTATTACGTGCTAAATTCAGTGCTATACGTGGCAAAATCTTCCTATGGGCTACCAGTGGATATTATCACAAGTAATTCTGCTGAAGTTAATGAGCCTGGTTATGGCAGTAATCTCCACACTTGGTTTTAAGCGCTCGAAGCTGATGCTCTTCCTTGCAAGCTGCTGCAAAAGCTCTGTTTCCTGGAGAACAGGATCAATTAAAGCACTCTGGTTCAACGTGCTTTAATTTTCTAACTTCTGAGATATAAAAAAATATTGAAAAACCTTTAAACAACCCTAGCGTTCACAGAACAACAGCAAGGTTATCAGATAATCTCTGACATGAAAGACTCTGCAGGGCTCTGGCACCTTTTTTTTTTTTTTTCCAGCAATGGAGAATGACATGAAAAGGGGAAAAAAGAAAATCAACCCTCCAACAAACAAGAGGTTGGGTTGTCTTCATTCTTGTCTTCAGGCTATTGCACTTTCCTTTGCACACTGAAAGGCTGCCAGATAAATGTATTCCCAACTGAAAGCCAAGCATTTACAGGAAACTCCTGTCTTTGGATGAAAATAATATTAACCATATTTTGCCTTTATACAGCACTTCCGTCTGCAAGGATCTCCGTACACTTTAGAAAGTAATGTTATCATTCCCATTTTACAGAGAGCAACATCCCAGGATTGAGGGAACGACCTGAGCTGCAAAAAAACAGCATAACTTTGCTGAGTGCTGTGGGGCTGTGGCACAGTGTGGTCACAATGGATCCAGGCCATTGCAAAGTGAGGCCAGAGATAAGAAGGCAATGATCTGGAGGCAGTGGCCATGCTGGCCCTGGTGCAGGTGTCAGGATGAACACCCTTCACAGAATGTCAGCGGTTGGAAGGGACCTAGAAGATCATCTAGTCCAACCCACCTGCCAGAGCAGGATCACCTAAACTAAGTCACCCAGGAACAGATCCAGGTGGGTCTTGAATGTCTCCAGAGAAGGAGACTCCACAAGCTCCCTGGGCAGCCCGTTCCAGGCTCTGTCAACCTCACTGTGAAAAAAGTTTTCCTTGTGTTTACCCTAAACCTCTTGTGCTCCAACTTACTCCTGTTGCCTCTTGTAACAAGTTCCCTTCTTGGTGGAAATACCAAACCAAGGGTGGCCTTTCAAACCACTGGGTTTGCTACCGTGCGTGGGTCGGAGCAAAACCCTCCCACGCGGCCCTTGCACCACCTCCTTTGTGTTGCTAAGTGAAAGAGGAGAATTTCTTCCATCTGCTGCTCAAAACCATAAATATTTTATGGCAATCTCACTTAGTGGGAATATCTTTTCAAACCCATTTTCCAATGTGATTTGTTAGAGCCAGGAAGGTACCCTACCCAATCCAATAAAAAAATAATCTCGAGAACAGTGTTTCTGCTGAAATGCCCTGTTGAGGTTTTCCTTCCACAGCAGACACCGTGTTAGGGATTTTAGTGGTAGTTCTGTTCAAAAAATTGCTTCAGCTCACTAACTCCTCCTCTACAGATCTTAAAACCAACACAACATTTCTGTGAAATAAACAGTACTGATCCAGCCTAAATTCTCCAACAAATGCTTCTGCAATTTTGGAAGAACGGGTGTTCTTGTTTAATCTCCAACAGAAGTTTCTATGTTTGACAGAAAAAAAAAAGTAGTAGTAGAAAACTGGGAGCACTATCAGCACTGTGAATGAAAATGGAGAAAAAAGCCATGGAAATGTTGTGCTTTTCCAAAGGGATACCATGGCACAGATACAGAAAAAAAAAAAAAAAAGTAAATGTAGTTCTTTTTCTATATAGCTTCATCAAACAAAGACCTGCCTCAGTCTATTTTCCAAATCTTAAGGTTAAAATATACTACCCATGGATCAATCAATCCTAACCAAAGCTCTTCTCTTTTCCTTTTAGAAGTGCAAAATCACCTTTTTTTTTTTCCGGGAAACCCAAATGAAAAGCCCATTAGACTTAAAAAAAACCTCCAACACAAAACCAAACCAAAACCAAGCAAACTGAACAAACCAAACCAGAAAAAAATCCCCAAACAACAATGTGAACTGAATGTACAAAGCCAGTAAACAGATCAAGACACATCGACATGAAAAAACAAACATAGCCTCAATACTTACACCTGAAAATGCACCTTTCTCTCTCCCTCTTCTTTCTAAATGTATCACTCCAATGTATTTCTATTTTCACAACATAATTATTGTTTTCAACAGAAACCCCCATTTTGCTCATGCCGAAATGCGTGATCCCAGGGTGCTGGGCGAAGTACAGAAGGAAAATTCATTTGAATACATTTGTCATACCAAAGACTCCTGACGTTCCTGCCACAATCACTTATAGGAAAGGTGTAAAGTGGAAGGGGTAGAGCAGAGTGCTAACCATAAATATTGGTGTAAAGAAGATTCACACAACCATAACTGCTGCCAGTGCAGAATAAGTACAGTGGAGCTTCATTAACGTCACTGATTGGAAATCAGAATATTCTGGGAATCCAACAATAAAAAATTCAAAGATGCTATATCCCAAACTCTGATAAATCATTTATTTTGACAAGTAAGGGTAGTTTAGTTTTAATTATTTATTCTTATACTTCGTTGCATATCAGAAAATATGCAGTGATTTATTGTGCAAAATGAAATCTTAATAAAACAAGTCCCTTCCCCAAACTACAGGATTATTAAATCTGCATGGAAATGCAAGGCTGAACTCGAGTTATTTTTGTTATCAAGCTGGTGGGTTAGTACAGTGAAAATAAGCTATTTCTACTGTGTTTTGCTACATTTCGTTGCATTCAGCCCTTTACAGACCCAAGCCATACAACCCCTGGGATGAGGAGAGAATCAAGGGAGGGAGAGCAGCCCCCAGGTGCCACTGCCCACGGCTCTTCTGCTGGCCCGTGGGTGATGCTGTGGCATCTCAGAGCTAAAGCAAGTGGGGGCCATTGGCTTGAGGCCTTACACCCCTGCTAAAGCTACACATCATGGAGCTAACAGCTCCTGTGAGGCAGGAGCAGGTAGACCAGACATTTTAATGTACAAGTCTTGTCCTTTTTGTACCAGTTTAGAGCTCTCAGGACTTGAAAGTGGAAGGGTTACTCCACAGGCCACCAGTGCCATTCACTGCCCAGCTAGGACCCACCTCACCCCAGCATTGGGTGTCAACTGGTGCACTTCAGTTACCCAGTTAGAACTCTGAGTGAGACAAGCTCTGCTGCAGACCTCCCTGGAGATCTGGATGAACTGTGCTCAGTGCCTGGAGCAGTAGCTGAGGAAGGGCTGTCACCCCAGTGGCTGAGTGGCCACCACCTCTCTACCTCCAGCACCCACCTCCAAATCTTTCCAGCCCAGCTCGCTCCACTCGACACAGGGATTTATTGATCTCATTGGGTAGGGTTATGGTCTGGGGGGAAATTCAGTTTATACCTCATGTTACTAATAAAATGGAGAGAAACTGAACTTTGTGGTCACCATCCCTTTTTTCTTTCTAAGCACAAAAACACACTGGCATTTAAAGGTTAATTACTTCTATGAGGTAGCAGTTTCTTCTGTGGATGGCAGCACACGAACAAACTTAGAAAACTCCTGCATGAAGCAATTTGAATATCTTATGAGGAATAAACAGTGGGAGAAGGGGGGGGGGGGGGGGAAAATCTTAAAACAAAAAAAAAATTTTCACGCTTCACCCGGCCGGGCACAAGGGGGGGAGGTAAAAACACACCCCCCCTGGATCTCAACCCCCCGAAAAACGC
>JANHGL010015945.1:0-41620 GCA_024611195.1 Ceyx melanurus | reverse complement strand
AACAACTAGTACAAATGGAAAAAGTACCATAAAACCCAAGCAGTGGACCCAAATATAGATCAGACCAAAAGAGGAAGGAGAGAAGCCAAAGAGAAAAAAAAAAAAAAAGAAAAAAAAAAGAAAAAAAAAAAAGCAGCTTCCCAGCATTTTACAAATATTTTTAGCCAGGATGGTTTCAGGATCCTCTTTATATAAGCTTATGTATTCAGGCTGAATTTATGTGTGACTGCCTCAGGTTATATGGAGCCAGTAAATGATGTCTGGATTATGTCACATGCCTCCCAGATCAGAGCTGGGAATGTCCCATCTCAGCACACCAGCTACAGCTTAAATGACTCCAGTCTCACTTCTCTGTAGGGATTGGAGACCAATAAAACCATTGCCCTTCCTCCCAAACTGGGGGGCGAGGTACCAGCCGAAAGTCTGGAAAACTGTTTGGACCAGGAGAGGAAGAGAGCCCTGCTTTGGGAGCAGGAGGTTGTTCTTCAGTTCAGCCAAAATAACTTTTTCAGGGTTTTTTTTAAGAAAAAAAGATGACTCTGAGGCAGAAGAGATGAGCTGGCAGGGGCTGAAGTGTGAGTGGGTCTGGACCCATCAGAGGACCCTCAACCACCTTTAAAGGCCACAAGGCAGCTAAAGGGAGCTGAAGGTGGCACATCAGATGAAGAAAACAGAGCAGCAGAAGGAACAGAAGGATGTCCAAGGGGAGAAGATGGGACCAAGAGCAGTAAAACAGCAGAACACCCTGGCCAGTGGAAAGGCTGAAACACAGGCCAGCATCTGTAATATGAGGTGGAAAGACTCAGGACACTCTTGTATTTAACATGGACAGATATATTAACACTGGTATTAGTTTGCCATGTGGGGTCAGGATTTAGGAGCTCCTACAGCACTGGCAGCCACAGCCAATTACAAAATAAAAAAAGCGGCCGAGGCTAGAGAGCGCCATAAAAATGACATTTCTGCCCTTCAGCACACATCGAGAATTCTGACTGAATCCAGCTAAAGTGTCAAACTGTAGCCAAGGGCAAAACTGTCCCTTTGTCCTTGTACCAAGACACACCAGCTGACTGGTCCTGAGCTCCCCTTTCCCTCAGACATTTCCAACCCTCACTCCTCTCACACCTAGCAAAAGGATGTGACATCTCCAAAAAAACTCATGGAAAACAACTCAGCCTAGCAGCCTGCACACCAGTGGAGGTTAATGCTGCAACCATAAATCTTACCTTTAAGTAAAGTAATGAATTAAATGACTCTATATTCTTTCCTAGCCCAAGTGTCAACAGCATTCAAAACACTCTTCAAAAGGAATTCAGTCTTTTCGTTTTAAAAGCTCAACTACCACATCAGTAGCTGGCACTCAGTGGTCTAAAATCACTTATTTGAGAAAGTCTCTAATAGCTACATTCACTGTTTGCTCAGCAGAAGTATTTATTATAAAATAAATTACAGTTCTCACACTTCTTATAGACTCACAGAAACAACATGAGTTGCTTTATTGTTTACAAAGCACTGTGGCGAATTCAAACCCGCAAGGTACATGGGAGCTCCACCCTGGCTCACTGAGTTAGTCCCACACAAGTTATTTGATGTACTCACCATTTGCTCAATTTCAGCCCTTCCTATTTCAATATTTCTCTTTATTTCAGTGGAACTACTTGATAGGTAAAATAACATCCAGGTCAATACTGCTGGCATCTTGTCCTGCAGGATTTCACTGAAGCTCTATGGTTATGGTTAATAGAGGCAAAGTGACATGGGAAGTTCCACCTCAACATGAGGAAAAACTTCTTCCCTGTGAGGGTGACAGAGCCTGGCACAGGCTGCCCAGAGAGGTTGTGGAGTCTCCTTCTCTGGAGACTTTCCAAACCCTCCTGGGTCTGTTCCTGTGTGGGTTGCCCTGGGTGACCCTGCTCTGGCAGGGGGGTTGGACTCGATGATCTCGAGAGGTTCCTTCCAAACGCTACCATTCTGTGATTCTATGTTTCTATGATTCTGTGGTTATACTGATCCTAAATTCCAGACCATAGTCATTCCAAGTGAACTAAACTCACTTGTAAGAGACACAGATCTGATGATTTTACTTTTAACTCTCCTGAAGTAACACTGATTTGGCCTCCTGTGAGTGACTGGATTCCCCGGATTCCAAGAGCTGAAGGTGAAGAGCTGTGTGTCTCCAGGGAATGAGGGCCATCAGTAACAAGAAGACCTGTTGCTAAAACATTCTGGTATTTACAGTGTTTGACAGCAACTTTCTACATTGCAACTTGACATTATTCCAGCTTTATCAAGGGTGATGTTTTCTTAATGTTAAAACAGCCCATGAAAAAAGAATGGGTAAAAGCTGCTTTCAGGAGCAAATATTATCTACCCTGTGCTTTTTCCTTCCACAGATAGCATAATCACTTATCTGATCTAATTCCTTATAATCTCTGTATTAGAGGAAAAGTAATCATGTAAGCAAGACAGTTCTCCCGTCCCTATCACAGAGTGTTTGCTCTAAGTTTCAATACTTTCAGGCTAAGGAATTTAGCAAATCAAATTTGAATCCTAAGCATTTGGAGCTACAGAATAAGCATAATGTAAAAAGAATCTGAACTGTTGAAACAGCATGACCATGAAATCTTCTATTATTTCTCCTCCTGCTAGTGCATTTGAAGTGAAAAACAAAAAGCATTAAAAGCTGTAGATTGTACAAGGTATGAGCTTTTACCAGTCACGAAAAAGCCCTCAAAGCTAATATGCCATCTATTGAAAAAAAAAACAAACCCAAAACAAGTAGTTTTTAAAAAAACACACCCCACTTTTCAATTCCACTGCTTATGGGAAATAAAAGCCAGAGAAAGGCTCAATTTTCTTTTTAAGATAACTGATTAGGTTTGAACAGCATAACAAACAGGCAAATTCAAGAACTGGTAACACGGAAGAAGCTCAGTTCTTTCTCTAAAAATTATACCAGCTGAAGAGCCTAAACACCATGGAGCCTAAACACCATTCACTTGCAAGCAAGAAGCATCTGAACTTCATGATTAAAGCCCAGTTGATTCAACTCCTTCATTTAGATACTAGCTTAAAGAGGCAGAAACAATTCCTTTTTTATTAACATGACAAGTGAATGGTTTGCCAAATCTTGTGGCTACAGCCCCCTAAACATTCAAACTTACTGAACCTTGAAGGAAACTGCTGTTGGATTCTTTATACATGGAAGAACTGAAAAATACAGACGACACTTTTGAAATTGCAGTCAGTGGCGTGGCCAAGAAACTTCACTACCAGGGCAGATTAATATTTTGGTTTGGCAGAAAACAAACACCATTTTTTTTCCCCTCACACGGTTGTTTTCTTTAAAAACACATCTAAGTTTACTGGGCAGAGCAAATGGCATATGGAGCCACTGAGGCTTGTGAAAATGTTCTAATTGCTAAAGCATTTACGTGGGCAATTTCAAACTAAAAGTACACACTATCTGCTAATGTGCACTTACATTTCATTCAGAAAAGAAAAAAAAAAGACAAATCCTACTTGTTACATATATCTGTGACTGTCACAGAGCAGATTTTGGCCAAATTAGCTAAATATTGTAGCCCCTTAAAATTCAAGGCTGTATAACCTAGTGCTTTGCTAGCAGAAGACAAAATGTGAAGACATATTTGGGAGGCGAAGAAAAGAAGATCCAGAGTATTAACATTAAAAAAAGGAAGAAAAAACCCCCAACTAAACAACCAATAACAAAAACAAAAACACACACACACAGGAGAAAAAAAAAAAGTGCATGAAATTTTTTCAAGTTTCAATAAAAATTTTATCAGGGAAGGTTCTTGGGTCTAGGAAGTAATTTCGGATCACTACACAACGGCAGCGTTGCCTGCAGCCCAATGATCACGGCATTCACTCAGGGCACAAGAGCATCCCAGCATTTGAATATTACATTTTCTTTTTTCTTTAAGCAAAAAAAGTCAGCTGACAAATTTCCTTCCCCAATTCAAGACTCTCTCTAAGCTTTGCTGGTAGATGCCCTCATCTAATCCCTGCACCTCAGTGACCATGCCAAGGTGCCTGTGGTGCTGCCTTGCTTGATTTCTAGGAAAAAAGAACCAAATACTTTCTTCAAAGCTCTTGGAAAGATTCTGATAGAAGATTATATTAAAAACTCCACTAATTATTTTTCTTGCACCTCATGAGTACCACTGTACACATCATTTAGGCATTTTTAAAATTCATAATGATTCTACCCCAACAAAACCCACATTAGAGAAATCCACCTTCATTGCTAATACAGCTTCCAAAAGCAAGAGACAAAGAAAAGAAAGAATGAAAAAAAGTGACTTCAGCATAACCAGTAGAGCACGTCAAAGGGCAAGAACTCCCACACTTTTTACTACTAAGTTCTCAAATCTACTTTTCAAATTGCAAGAGCTATAGGTTAATATTTTCTTTCACAGCAACCCCCTAAGGATCTTAGATCAGATAATCCTTTTTCCAATGTCATATAAATCCAGGCCTCCCGTAAAAGAATTTCTCTGTTCAGGGATTCATAAATCCACCAACTTTAGTAATGAATTGGGTGTTTCCTTTCCTAGGAACTCAATTGAAGAAAAAATCCTCTCTCTGCTAAGCAGTGAAACACCAAAGGCTTTAAATTGAGAGATCAAAGCAATGCTGGTTTCAGGTGCTCCAGCGATTACACAATAAATACATCACCAGGATTAATCAGGGGATGGTTAAACGTCCACTGGGCATTGTCCAGACCCCTCTCTGCAGTTATCCTATCCTACCTCAAGTTCCTCCCCTAGGAAAAAGGAGAGTGACTCAATGCCAACTTTTTCTTTTCTTTTATCCTTGGGTTTCAGTAGAATTGTTCTTGTTTTCTCTCTGCCAGCTTTGGATTCACACAGTGCATTGCATATGGATTCAAGCTGAATAAATAAACTAAAATCTCAGGTAAAGATTTCTGATTAAGCACACCAGGTTAGTACCCTGAGTACCAGGATCAAGCAGTCACATCAGCTGCATGCAGGATCTTCAAAGAAACCATGTCCTGGGCGCTTGAAAGATGTCAAGTGATCATCACATAATGATAAAGGTTACAGAAACTGCCTTAAAGGCCAAGACCCTGAGCACTACCTAGACAATAGAAGACAAGAACCATCTCAACCCCTAGAAGGACAAAATCCCTATAGAATAAAGCATCTTTGTAGAAAAACTGCTTTCCAAGAAAACCTGCACAGCACTTTGTTTTCTCCTTCATGCCTTAAGTCAGAATTTTAAGGATAAGAAAATCATGTTTGCAATTATCAAGTTTTAAAGACAATAGAAATTAGCTTTATTACCAGCAATACACCGGGGAGCAGAGTTTCTAAATATAAGCAGTAGGGGTTTTAAAATCTTTTTTTGTTTTTCTATAGAGATAAATTAATATGAGTGACGCTACTTGATAAGCTCAATAAAATATATGAGAAAAAAAAAATCAGAATTAGATACAACAGATGATGTCAACTCACAGAACCCCAGAGCTGTAATTCCCATACTGTTACACACACGACCTTGGCACACTTTGCAAACCAAAGAAGGCTTAATATAAGCAGCTGGCATAAAGAAAAGGTCTATTGGTTGAATTAGAAAGTAGCCCAATAAATAAATAGATGCTACATCTATTTGATGACAATATTATTTTCTTATGTGGCACATATTTACACATCTTGCACCACAGCCAGTATGAATCTGAGCTCCCCATACTGGTTCAGTCCTCAATTTAAACACCTTTTGCTCAACTTCCACTGTGTTTTTCTTTCCACATGCCCAGATCTCGTGTGAACTCTGCACCCAGCCAGCACACTGCCTGTTACAGAAAGGAAAAGAAATGCAATAAATCCTTTTTTCTCTGGGTTTCATGATCAAACATTTCCTCTTGCATGGTGTACTTTTTGCTTTTCCCTGTGAAGCCCTGTAAGAAATGTTAAAATCTGTAATTAGGAGCTTCCAGATTTGCATCATTCTGGGTTTCCTCCCACCTCAGAGCACTGGTGACAATCCTTTGGGCCACAGATGAGTTCAAAGAAAGCTGTTGGAACACGACTTAATTTTTGCATCTGAAATTTGCAGAAGCAAATAAACTCGTTTAGACAGACAGACCTAAAATCCAGTTCCCACCAGGTCCTGAGGGAGCTGGGGACAAGTCTATAAAAGCTCAGGAGCTGTGGGCTCTTGCTTCTGCATGTTCTAGTACTCAGACAAAGAGAGGAGCCCCTACAACTCAGTTCTGGTGTGGTCATTCTGAACAGCCTTCAGAGGCTACAGGAAAATGAGAAGTAACTTTCTGATGTTTATTTCTGATATATTTATCCTAAATCCCACCTACATGAATGTCCCGAGACCGAGATCCCACACCAGTAGCAGCACAAACCCACCAGATCTGCAGGATCAAGCCCTCGGAGTGAGGACACAGTCTCCAGGTTCAGGTTGTGAGGAAGACTCACGCTCAGAGGAGCTGATTTAGACAAATAAACATTTCCAGCTGCTTTTCTGGCCACTGCTGTTCTGCACTCTGTTGTGCCCGGGGTAGCAGGAGTCACTGCCTAAGCCAATGCTACGGCTCTGAGGATTTTCCAACAATGCAGGATGACACAGATGTGACAAACTCTCTATTTCCTAGTGCCTCCTGTTACAAATTGAAAGAGCTCGATGCAGTTCCCCTCTCCTGACTTCAGCTGATTCAATAACACACCAGAATTTAAACAGAGGCACCCTTCCCTCTGCCCCACTTGCACACAAAGCATATCAAAAGCATGGAATTACTCCCGACTTGGCCTTGAGCAGCCAACATGATGTCAATTTTACATGTTTTATAAAGCAACAGCATGTAGAAAGCAACTCAAATGCAGGTCATATCAAGCATGTGACCCACAGAGCAATCAAAGACTGCCTGAAACTGTCATTCAAGGTTCAATCATCTTCTTGCAGGAAAAATGAAACATCTGTGGCCCAGAGAATTAAGTTATGTATTGCATAATTCATCTGGTGTCTGCCACAGCAGCCATTTTAATGTTCTAGTGATAAACACGTTTGATTATTTTTGTTTTGTTTCCTGTTGCCTCCATGGTATTTCTATTTATCTACCCGAACTACAGCACGTAATGGAGATAACAAACACACAACACAGTGTTACAGTCGGCTGATAAGACGTGGGAAATCAGCAGTCTTATTAATCACATTAAGGCAAAATCATTATTAATCCTTATGTTCCCTTTTGTACTCACTTTGGTTCTTTTGGGTACACTCTGTAGTTAGATTCAATGATGAAATTATTGCTTCCCAAAGATCCAAACCTCTAGAGGTCTAATAGGAAGCTGCTCTCCTTAAACACAAAGCAAGTCTCTTTCCTAGGTTTTTCCATCCCCTCATTTCTTTTTTGACTCCAACATAAGCAGGAGAAACATGCACCTCATGCCAATGCAGAGGACTCCTCTCACTTACTGCACTGGTGGACTTGTGGCCCACACTGTGAGGAGCTCTAATCTGAAGCATCCTCTGCAAGTCATTTTGAGAAATGACTGCTGATTAACAGCACCTTATTTCAGTTTACTCCTGGATTTGCAAACACCAGCAACACTTTCTCACCTGCCATGAGCTTTGCTGACTTTCAGAACATGACCCTGCAGAGCAGGTGGGGACTTTAGAGCTCTGGGTCCATGCCCCTCTATCTAGGGACTTAATCCTCTTGCCAGTTGACCATTTCTGCAGTGCACTCCCAGAGCTCTGGAGGTCAGTGAATTTGTTAGAAAACCAAACAGAGCAGCTGTCAGTTGTGCAGACTTTAACAGAGGTGATCAATGCCAGCTTGCTACAGAGGTGCTTTGAACTGGTCTGATGGAAGAAAACAAGCAACAGCCCCTGACATGCTGGAGCTGGATGTATTCTTACCCATTTTCCTGAGATGGAATTTACAGGATTTCCCCCAATGAGCAAAATCATCATAAAGCAACAAGTCAGCATCACAACAGAACCCACTTAGAAGGACCAGAGTTTTACCTGACACCCCTACACACTACTGCCTGGGATGCTGTGCATGGAGGTGAGTCAGGGGATACAATAACACATTCTGCTGTGAGCCCAAATACAAATAAAGAACCATTTCCTATCGATTGTTCCTAGGAGGCTGTCTGGACAGTATCTATTGTCATAGTATCAACTGTCTCATCTGCACTTTGTAGCTGCCCCCCGTTGCTGTTTCCTCCCACAATGTTTCTAGGTCGCTCCCTGATCCCCTAAATATCACCTCTTCACCTCCCAGCCCACAGATGGAAACACAGGTTATGGAAGTTTTCCAGAAACCCAGAAATGGCTGATGGAGCAGCAAGTGGAGACGCAATTGCTGCTCTCCCAACCTGCAGCTCTCCATGTAAACTGAGGGTTTGTCCACCAAGTTCCCCCAGAGCCCCCTGTGCTGCAGATTTAAAATGCTGTTAATTACCCTGGGGGTCAATCATCAGTTCCCAGGTAAATTCAGGAGGGAAATGATGAAGTGCAAACCCATCACCAAGCAGGCTGACAAGAAACCAGAGCTCCTGGATGCTGCCCTTCCCTTGGAAGGCTCTGCTCAGGCAGTGCTGCTGGCCCCTTGTGCACCCACAGCCAGATGGGCTGCTCTGCTCCTGCTCAGGAGCAGAACCTGCCTTTTATATTGCACTTGAGAAAATTGTATAGTCAAGTATAAAATAAGAACTTCCTTAAAGCCCCAAATTAACTGACTAACTCTGCTGCTCTACAGCTCGCATAAGCCCTTTCGTAATTGTTTCTCCAAATAAATAGTAATGATAATGATAGAGAGTTTGGCATTTTGGAATACAGCACCTGCAACAATTTCCTTATTTTTACTGATGGAGTTAAAATAGATAATTTATCCAAAATTAGAAACCTTAATTGCAGGCATCT
Source organism: Ceyx melanurus (assembly GCA_024611195.1). Classification (NCBI taxonomy): domain Eukaryota; kingdom Metazoa; phylum Chordata; class Aves; order Coraciiformes; family Alcedinidae; genus Ceyx; species Ceyx melanurus. The sequence continues at coordinate 32,689 of JANHGL010015945.1, read as the reverse complement.
TAGGTGTCATTCTTTTTTTTTTTTTTTTTTTGGAATGGCAATACTTGAAACCGTAAAGAATCATCAGGAAGAATTGTCTGGGATTTGATTAAAGATCCTCTAAAGATACACACAAACAGTTTAATGTCACTGGAGTTTTACCGTCTGTAAAATCAGCACATACATCAAGCTCGAGCCCAGGAAGTTCCACCTTAACATGAGGAAGACTTCTGTACTGTGAGAGTTGTAGAGCATTGGAACAGACTCCCCAGAGAGATTGTGGAGGTTCCTTCTCTGGAGACTTTCCAGCCCTGTCTCGATGCATTTCTGAGTGATCTGATCTAGTTCTGTCCTGCTCTGGCAGGGGATTGGATGGGATGGTCTTTGAAGGTCCCTTCGAACCCCTGACATTCTGTGATTCTGTAATCTTGGCCAGGTCATTTTGTTTTGTGTTTTTGTTTTAGGTTGGTTTTGTTTGGGGTTTTTTTATAGTTTCCCTTTATTTTAAGTCACCATGTCACATCTAAATAATTACTCTAGGTTTTGAGTAGTTACAATCCTAAAATTAACATCTTCTCTCATTCTACATCAATGCTAAAATAACATATTTCTGTATGTTTGTTTTCTTTAAAACAAAAATAACCTCAAAATTTGGCCACTGTTCACAACTTTTACTACAGGAACATATTCCAGATTCATCTTTAGGAGTTTCTTTCCAGAGAAACTCAGCAGCTATTTTCCTGAGAAGCAGGAAGAGCTGCGGAGCTCAGTAAGTTGAAAAATCTTGGTATCTAGTTGTTTCTCCACTAATTTATTCTGTATCTTTGTCCATCACTGTAAGAACCCAGAAAAAGCTCTTCTTTAAGTTCCCTCAGCCTATTCACTGAAACAGATTTGAGTGAGATTGAAAATAAGACAGCACAGTCAGCAATTTTACATACAGGTGTCACTCCATGGGCACGTATCAAGGGAAAATTACTGTTTACCACCACAGCAATGACAGACCATCAGCTCCTACCTTGTGGAGAAGGGTAATTTTCCAGTGGCCTGAACATGCATTAGGGTAAACAGAGCAGCCTGAAGAAGAGAAATCCATACCTGTTCCCACCTTAGCTGAAAAGCTCGAATTCTCTGAATTAGCTGTCTGACTTTGGTGCTATGGACTATAAGACAACATTCTACATAGTCTTTTGAAGTTTTTACTGGCACGAAACAAGATAAATATACTCAGCAGGCCAATAACCTCCAATTTACTATTTCTCACCAAGCTGCTTACATGTCCCTCCGAGCACTTTTACTAACAGGAGCCCAAACAGGGTGATGTCCTGGTCAGTGGTTTATCATGGGCAACAAAAGGGCGTTACTCAGTGACTTGAAGCTGGATACAAATGCTGCTTAATTTTACCTTTTGCCTTTATCTATGTAAAGGAGATGGACACTGCGCAAAATAAAAGCTAAGTATGGACTCTGCAGTAACAGCATTCACATGGGAGATGCATTTGAGAAATGCTTTAGATGCTTTTGGCCTGAGAAGTGAGCACAGGTGATGTGCCTATTGTCTGCAGGCTGCTCAAGCAAGTATTTTCTTCTGGCTGTTGAAGCAAACAGCATTACGTGGGCTCTGATAAAGGCAACTGATGTCCTCCTATCCAATAAGTGGACTGCAAGCAGCATAAAGCATGATGGGGGATGTGTTTGCTGTACATTTGGAGTAGGTTTTACCTTTCCCATGAGCTATGCTGCAGATTAACAACCAGGATGATTGCTGTCTTTATTATCATGTATCCAATTACCAATATGGTTTTCTCTCTTTCCAGTTTGTTCCAGCTTTGCTCTGAATGGAAAGACTACTTCTGTCAAATTGCAATCATGTCACCATTTCCAGTTCCAGTTTATAGCCATGGATAGCACAAATCTTGCCGAGTGAGAAAGCTGCAAAAAAGCAGGCAGCAAGAAACAAAGGAGAGAACAGGAGAGCACAGAACAGAGAAGACAAACCAGAGGAAGGAGAAAAGGCAGCAATTGTCTAAATCTGCACAACCAGCACCAGCTCATTATTACTTAACGGAGAGTGATGCCTGAGACACAGAACAACCTCCTGGTGTTCAGATGAAAGAGCTGCTGCCTTCCTCTCTTTCCCTTCCCTCCTCTAGATCTGCCCTCACTCCAGTGGCGCACCCCAAAGAGCACACAGCCCCCACTTGCCCTCAGCAGTTTTACCTGGTCGAGAAGCTGGATGGTAGCTTGGTGCTGGTGTGAATCAGGCAGCTTCACTTGAGTCCCCTGCACAAGCACAGTGTGTGGCATCTTTTCTTTTTCAATCTTTGCTGAATATATAGAGTTGCTCCTTTTTTTTTTTTTCCTCTAACTTAAGCCTCCAGTTGTACTGGATTAGGAGAGATGATTGACAGATTGCCCATCTACACAGAATCTAAACTAGACATATATTAGGGAGCAAAATAACTTTAAATAATCCTTTGTGGCAACAGCCAACACCACCAGGCACTACTGCAAGCCCTCGGAGGGCAATGGTGCAGTATTTTCTAATTCAACCTTTTACAATTTTATAAAGAGAAACACTCCTCAAATTCTCCATTCCTCTTTCAACAGTTGTTTGGCCCTCAAAGCACTGCTGAAATAAAAGAGCTTTGGACTTGACTAATACTGTGGTCTGTGGCACAGAGCTATTAGATTATTCTGTTCCAATAATTAATATAGAAGGTTCAGTATTTCTACAGAAGGGGAGTTTGAACTGGAAATGAGAATTTTCTGTTGCTTACGACAATTCCTCAATATTTTTATTGTATCCAAAAGATACATTGATGTCAGAAGGCTCTTTGGTGGATTAAAACCATCCCTGCTAAGGACAACAAACAGCTGGAGCAGAGAAAGAGGCAGGACAGCACAGGCCTATCCTCTGCATTTGCCTGCTTTTGAATGCAGCTCTAACTCCATTACCCAAGGGGTCTTAGAGCCACAAAACTGGCATTTGCTTAACGAGCAAGTTCACACTCTTCAGAGCTTCAATGGCCAAACACTCTCCCTGAGCTGTTCCCTGAGCTGGGGAGGTTTAAAGGCAAGGCTATGACCCTACCAAGTGTCACACCTCCACCTCACCTCCCTCTCCATTCTGCTGCAGCACCCACATTTCTCCAGATGTGACAGCCTGTGCCCGGCTCTATGGTCTCACCTGGGAGACCCCGTGAGCTAGGCTGATCCAGGAACTGCAGGCTGGGGCTGTACCAGGCTTTGGGCTCAATGGGACACCCTGGGATCACACACCAGTTGTGAAGACGCAGCTTTTCTGCTCTCAGTTTACTGGTTCTAGTTGGGTACTTCTCTGAAGTGTGGACCTGTGCACAGGCAGAGCTCCAGAGCAGAGGAATTTCCCCTTCTTCTACCCGAAGTGGGCAGTTTGTGCCATCAGTTCCTGCACAGCATGTGGAAAAAACCTTTACGCTTTCCAAATAAAGCCCATTGAATCTTCTGTTCTTTTCTCTAGGCTTAGCTCCTTTTAGGGCATTAAGTAGTAAATCAGCAATTCAGGGAACCTTTCTTTGCTTCTGAAGTGTTACACAAACAGAGAGGATGGGGCCAGACTTGCTGGCCCCTGGAGCTGCACACAGCTCTGCCTCCTTCCCCTCCCGCCAGCAGGTTGTTCTTGCTGCATCATCTTCCCAAGCCACGGGCTGGAGTGTGCAACAAAACTTTTTTTGATGCAATACTGGAAATAAGACCTCCCTTCTGTCACATTCACTAGAAAGGTGTGGGTGGGTCGGGTCTCTATGGGCAGGATGCACAAATGCATTGTAAACCTCACAGATTTAATCTGGGGAGGCTTTTTCTTTCCATTTCTTCCCAGAAATGGTCAATAATGAAGTCTCCCACGGGCCCTGGCCACATAGCTTATTTTAGAGTATTCAGTACAGCTAAGCTTACTGCAACACCAACGCTGTGGAGGTAGAAAAGGGAACAGGAATTAACTACGAAAAAAGTGTGTGAGGGGAATTAAATAAATAAAAGTCCAGTTAATATAGATACTGGACAATATATTCACCAAAAACCAGAGGCACTGTTAGGAGCAAGGTGTCCCAACCATACATTACAGAGGAAGACTGTTAAACACTGCCCTGGGTGAGAAGGGGCACTTGCCTGGCACATCTCAGTGCTGCCAGCGACCTGTCCGGCCCTGTGCTGCACGAAGGCGGCGCCAAAAAATCAATCCAATGGGTAGCAAGACAAAGAAGTTGGCTCTGTCACAGCTAAAATATGGTTTTGATCAATAATAGAAAATTAACTCCTACTCCTTTGCTGAGAAAATAGATTATTTAATCAGGGTACAGGCAGACAGAGATGTTACATAATCAAAAATAGCTCGCTCTGCTATATTTAGTGGCCACGGTCTTTCAGTGAAGAGGGCAAAAGTACACCCATTATCAGTTGTGAGCCCTGGACTGAAATGGTTTTCTGATGAGTTAAGCTGGTCCGACGTGCTTAATGTCAAGATACTGTATATTTAAAACTCCAGCAACAACTCTGACAGCAGGACAGCAATGAACAGGGAGAAGACAAGAAGGGCACTGTTGCTAGTTATCCGACAGGGCTGAAAGGATCAAGCCCCAGTTAAGCTTCTACACCAGGGGATCTACAGCAGGCATTTCTAACCTCTCTAAGTCTCAGACTACCTCAAGTTTTCCATCAAAAGATGACCCATTACTATAGCACATTGACAGTTTATGACTGGTTGCCTTTCACAGTTATTTCTGTGATCTCTAATACCCCAAGAAGCAATAACCAGTGGAATTGCAGGAATTTGCAGAAAATCACTGATCTAGACCATCAACACAGAGCTCACTTGGAACTACTGCAGCCTGGCTGGCCACACTGTGCATAGTCAAGAGCTTCCCCCCACCTCTGAGATCTGCAGCATCTCAATCAGCAGCTGAAAGAAACTTCTGTCCGTGTGGTCCCCAAGATGTGAACAACATGATCGTCTTTCCTGCCCTCCAGCCTCCCAAACCAACAAGCCACACTCAAAATTAAATGCAATTAGTGCTGAGATCAAGGACCTCTAGATTTTATGGTTTCAGATATGGAAAAAAAACCAAGAAGGTATCAGAAAAACCAACTCAGGGCTGGTTTATAGGGCTGGTGTTACAGGGCTTGCACACTTCTAAATAAAATGAATGAGAACCCCATGTTCCTAACTGGAACAGGATAAAAAGAATGTTTAGTGGATTAGCCAGTGATTAATACTGGTAACAGCAATTTCTTCTATTGCTTTAGGTATCAAAACCAACAAGCATCTCTATCAACTGGTATTTGCATCAGGTTTGTGGAGCTGCTTCATGCAGGGTGGATGTCCAGCCACAGCTGCTCTTCCAGACCCTGAACACAAAGAAGCCATGGAAGAGGGTGATTTTGCAGGGCCATGCCTTTAAGGTACATTTTGCCCTGGGATGTCCATTCTAGACATTCAAGAGAAACAAAAAGTTCATGCAGACAGAAATTTCTTAGTGATCACAGTATTTTAGAAAGATAAGAAAACAAACAGTATGAACAGAAAGAAAGGATGGCTGCTCCACTGTAACAGATACCTTAAAGATCCCTAAATGTTTAGGAAAGCTAGAGAGGAAAGAAAGCACGATGCCCATTAGAAATAATAATAATAAAAGATAATTATAGCTGGCTCCAAATGTTAACAATTTAATAGTTACAGGAGCTAAGTACTGTAAATGACTAAAGAGTGCAGCAAATGTATTTGCAACAGCGTACAAAACAAAGCCCTTAAAAGCAGAAGAAAAAAAGATAAAACTGTTTTATAACATAAGCTCTGAAGCTCATGACATGGAGAAAGTCTCTGTATTATCTTTGTTTTGTGACTGGCAACATCTCGATTTGCCAAGATGACAGCAGACCAATAATGCACAATTTGGGAGCCCTGGATGAGAACAACAACGCTGCATCTTGACAATTAGAGGATGAGCCCTGATGGATGATATTTTTTCTATCTGCACAAAAAGTCCCACCATGTTTGGAGGCAGCTATCAACGTGTAACGCCAAAGAAAGACTCCTGATGGAATCGAAGTGATTACAAACTGAATGACTAACAAACCTCTGCAAATTATTTACTTTGCACGAGTATTTTTTGCCAGCAACATTCAAAAATTCAACTTTAACCCACCCCCCCAACTTTGCCATGACTACAGTTCTACTTTTAATAAACTAGCAGCATTTCCCTCAAATAATTAATGGAACAGGAGCACAGAAATCAATCCATTTGCCCGTCTCATAAACAAATACTTACTTGCTGTTTATTTTATCCAACTAGAAGAAAGCTCATGTACACAAAACCGAGTCGCCACCAGTTACGAGTCGGGAGTTGCTTGTTGAAAAAAAAAAAAGGATTTTTCTGCCTCAATCTGTGCACAATATGGCAAAGCCCAGAGTGCACCAGGGTGGGCCCCGGAGGCAGGACAGGGAGAACACGGGAACATTTCCTTCTCCAAACATGCCCACATGGAGACCATCCCTTCTCTTCCTAACCCAACAGCAGCACAGGTCACTGGCTCCTTCCTGCCTCTGGAAGGGCACTTCCCACCACTGTGGAGTGTCCTTAAGGCTCTGTGGCAGGGGCTCTGACACCCATTTATCAAGCAGGGAATGAAAGAAGTCACAGATTAGCAGTAGCCTCCTGTGCTCATTTCCTTCGTGGATGATCTGCTCTTGAGTTCAAAAACTAAGAAATTTCCAGTCCATTTTCTACTCTCAAAGCCAGAAATTCTGTTGAGTAATGCATTTGTTCAATTTGCCCACCATGTTCTCTGTTGATGAATCTATCTGATTTCATGTAAATGTGATTAAATAAATCAGACAATGCTAGGTTGTATCAGTCTCGAGAGGTTCTAGTTCAAGATGTGAAATACTTGCCCCAATAAGCATAACTGGAACAAAAAACCTTGTGCATTCTGGATTTTTATTATATTCTTAGCCTCAAAAAAAGCCTCCAGTTGCCTCCTTATTTTTATTAACACGGGTGTAACAACAGACTTTGGTAGTATGTGAGGGCTGAAGAGGAAGGGATGGGAAATGAAAAGGAGAAATATAGAAGATGAAAAAAATCCTGCAAAATGTTTTGACTTCTTTGGAGCTCACAGCCCTTGGCACACCGAGGGATCGGGTACCGGGGAGACCCGGGGTGACATTTTCAGATACCAGAAACCAAAAGGACAAACTCTAAAACCCAGGCTGTTTGTAACTGGCTGTCTACACATGATATTACAGGTCTCATCTGAAGTAGTCTAAGTGTTAAATCTTCATCTGCTGTGCAGAAGTTCATGTTACGCCATTCTCTTTGAGAAAGGAACACCAGCCAAAGAACACAGTGATCCCAAGTCACATACCCCTTGTAAAATTTAAAAAAAAAAAAAGGACTTTTAAAAAACATATCAGTTGAAAAACTGTGCATTTAAGAAAAGGAACTGTGTCTGCAAGCAGCACTGCCAGCTTCCTCTGTTGTTCTCCACCAAAATAATTCTGCAACTCTGAAATGACTCCTGAGGATGACAAAGTTATCACCTCCAGCACAACTACCCACCAAAAAATTGGTTTCTAGTTTCCAGGTACTAGGGAATGACATGTAAAGGACACGGCTGGTTTTCCCAACAGTCACTTCTCTCCAAGAATTTAATTTCAGATAGACCACAAAAAAAAACCCCACTCCTCCTACAACAGATTCTCAGTTGCTTTGTCTTCATGTTAGGTGCAGCTCTGACTGAAGGCACAAATTTTAACCCTTTATCAACAAGCTCCCAGTTGTCCACTATGGTCAGGGGGTGAAGGATCTCCCAGCCCATATACTCCTGAGATGAAACACATATGGAGCTGCACTCCAGGGATGGAGCTCTTCCTGCCCAAGGAATGACTCCTGCCACCCAGGCAATGCTGAGTTTCCACTGAGTGCAGAGATTACCCCAAAAGGGCTTTGTTGTCAATAAATTTTGCATATGAAGTGACAGAGGAGGCACCAGCTGAATGCTGAAACACAGAAGCTGCTGGTATTGTCAGCAAGTTAGGGACAACACTGAACAACTCAGCTCTAAGTAGAACATTATTTTCTCTGATATAATACACAGAAGCTGCTGTTTAATTAAAACTAAGCTGCTTAAGTCATTAAACTGGCAAATGGCTATACCACACGACTTGTCAGTTGTTAGTTTCAAATAGCAGGAGCTGTTTGTTGTCACACTGAGATGGTGAGTTGTGATGCTAAGGCCTATTTCCCTACTGGCTCCAGAAATCTAAACCGACCCAGGACTCTGAAGTTATCAAAAGACCTACTGTATGTTACTGAGGAATATTTTCTTACCATGATCTTCAAAGACACCAATATCAGGCACTCTGCTGCAATTTAATTATTTCAACTTCTGCCCTAGAAATAGAAGCCATTCCAGTCATTTATTTGCATTTTTTGAAGTAGAACTTAAACTAATCTGGCTTTGAGCCCCAAGTTTAAGCAAGTCCAGATAGAGCCTCCTGATTCAGATCCTGCGTATCTCAACATCAAAATGTGTAATTAAAAAGCATAACTTACTAGAGCAGCTACTTTCTTTTGATGACATGCAATAATAATAAAAAATATTTTAAAAAGGCAACATTTTATCTTGGGTTTGTAAGAGGAAAAGATCACTCCAGCCATGCAGGAAATCTTCAAAGCCACAGAAGGTGAGCATCACTAAAAGTGAAGACTCTCTAGAAGAGCCCCTGGTTGCTTCTAGGATTTGGGTCAAGACAGGGAGCACCAGAAAGAGTTGTGTCTGGCCTCTTGCTCCTCTGCAGTCCTCACTCCCTTCCTCCCAGTGGGAAGGACAGTGGTGAGGAACTTGAAACAGTTAAATGCATTGAATTTGTTGATCTTTTTGCTTCCTATGAGTCATGCTCCTCAACTCTACCACTATGCATATAAAAATCTGCTACAAGTCATTAAATAAATACTTCCACTTGGCTCAGTAAAAGCAGGAGGCTCTCAGATTAAAGCAGCACACAGGTAAAACAATGAAAAACACCACAGTGGTTAAAGTGGCCTGTTCAAGTGAATTGGAAAGCCCATGCTATGGGGCAGCTAGTGGGAATACAGCATCACTCCTGGACAGATGCTGTATGCCTCTTTTTTCCCTTTGGTATCATCTCCAGGAAACACAGAATGCCCTAATGGGTGGTACTGTCCAAAGGAATGGTCAGCAAAAGCATCTGATGTACTTCTATTTAGGTATATTTATTTTTACAGGTGACAATGCAAACTTCAGAACAGCACTTTCCATTTTCTGTTCAAGGACTGAAAGACAACCCACACTGATGCAGCTTTGCCTTGCCCCCCATGTGCCCTTTTCCCATATGGCAAAAGTGAGTCAGCAGCCCTGTTTTAGGCAGCCTGCTTGACATAACAAAAATCAGATCTAGAGCTAATTACCAGTACAGGACATGAAAACAGAAGTGTCCTGCCCAAAAGACAAAGTCTTAAGCTACATTTTGTGTCAAAACACTGTGCTTTTTTATAGAAGTTAATAGATGCCTACAAGTACTGAATGAAATTATGAGACCTCTGCATTTAGTAACAAGCCTTGAAAACCTTAATCTCACGAGTGAGTAATAACAGTGGAGGAAGTCAAGACAATCTTGGGTCTAGAATCATAAGATAAACTGCTTAAAAGACCTCATCTGAAACAAATGTGTAACATCTGACAAAAGCAGAGACACTGATTTCTGATTAATCAGTGTAAATGTCCTTTCCTGGTGTCAGTTAAGAACAACCTGCACCTCTCACTCGCAGGGGCTTCAGGCAAATGGTTTAACATCAGCAGAGTACTAACTCCACTAAGACTTTCTCCAGGATGCCATTAACACTTCTGCATGTTCTGTGTCCTGTCTAATTCTCTCAGGCTTACACCATTCCTATCACAATTTCAATACATCAGATTCCTTCTCCATTATGCAAGGTAAACCCACAAAGGCAGCAGCCCTCTCATGACAAAATCCTGCCCAGGTCCCCAGCAAGGCCAGTCCTGACTGTGAGAGGCTCTACTGCCAGAAAAAAAAAAAAATCAAATAACCTGCTACAAAACCCCAAAGAGCACAAGGATGTTACAGGATTTTGAGAGCAGTATTCCTGCAGATAATGCTTTAGGACTAGCATTGTTTAATAAGTAAAGGGATGATTTAGAAAAGCTGACGAGCGGCACTAACTGCAGTAAAGCAGAATTATTATTAGCGAGACTGCAGAGGAGTAAGAAGCCCAGACACTAAAAGAAGCCAGGTGAACAGGCAGCTTTACAACAGATCAAACTCAACACTGACAAACATGTTCTAATTCCCTGAAGAGTAATAATTTGGACTACTTATCTACGCTGCTGGGCTCTGTGCTCCTCGCTAGGTAAATAAGATGATGGACTATTAAGGACATCCACACCTAGTTAACATCATCTTCCAAACAGAGCAAAATCCCCCCAGATAAACTATCCTGATTCACGGCATAAACAACTAAATGATACGATCTGCAAGAACCTTCCTATAGCAAATTAATCTAGGATGATGCATTACAGAGCTAATTTAATTCTTTCCCCTTTTTGGACAGCTAGCCTACCAGCACGGGTCATTACCAGAGCCCAGGCAGTGGTCAGGCTAAGCTGGAAAGCTGGTTTATCCAGCACAGAATGACTGCAGCATTGTTGAACACAAGGCAAGTAAAGAGCCTGAAGAATTTCTCCTTATTAGCAAAAAATAAGGACAAGGTATCACAGATTGTTTTGGGAAGTTAAATTCCAAGTTATTCTGATTGTTTTCCAGAATCTTTCCTGACACGTCTGTGTTAATCCACAGGGAAATTAACGGCTACGTAGCGCTCGGCAGCGCAGGGGTTAATCCCGACTGCTGTCGAATGCCCCAAGTCTGTGCTCTGTTCATCAGAGCATTAAATCTGAAAGCTCAAGAGAGTAGTGCAGCCGTGCTGCAAGGGCTATGTTATAAAGTTCTGCATTAAAAATTCATATCGTAGGCTTGCCACAGTACTCTGCTCTGGCTGAAAGGAGAGCTGGCGGGGAAATATTAGACACCCCACTGTCTTTCTGGCAATTGGAGACATTCCTCAACAAACAGCACCTCAGGAAGGGAATGAAAGGGCAAACAAACCGTGAAACAAATCAATGAGTTCAATTATCTCTCTCTCTCTCAGAAAGGAAACTTTTCATTTTTAAGGCTGTTTCATGAAATCTTTTAATGACGGCCTGCACAAGGATGCTGGGCACTCTGGCTGCAAACCCAGCTGCTTGGCACAGCTTTGTATTTGTTTTACACAAGGCAGAGATTCCAAAACACACAGGGTGAAACACAGAGCAAGGTACAGGAATCTCTCTGCACAACAGCTCTACTTACCCTTTACATTACCATGACCACGTGGGATAACAGGCTGTAGAAATTATTCCCACTTTCCCTGAAGTGTCTCTGGCAAAGAGGGAATTTAGATTTATGAAGCTGGTTAGTTACTCCATGGTTAAGTTACATGTTAGTTTTATGAAGCTGGTTAGTTACTCCATGGTTAAGTTACATGCTCCTCACTATGGTCACTACTGGTTAAGGCTGTGTGCATTTCACAGCAATTGATGGCAACCCAACTGGTAGGTGCCACAGCTCCCAACGATGGAAAGGGGTGTTATATTTTTATGAAATCCATATGTTCCCCTCAGGTTATCTGTCTGATATAACCACCCTATGCAGGCAGGTTAATAATCCACATACAAGTGATGGAGAAATGCACAGGAAATGAAACATCAGTAAATACCATTTCTTGAGGAAACCATGCAAAGAAAGTTCCCTGTTTCACAAGCCTCCCTGCAACTCTGCTTAGCACCAGCCCTAATAGATTCACTTTTCCCTGAATGTTGAATCAAAGGTGGGAAAAGGAAGGGGACATAAGTAAGCCACTGGACCAAAGTTGCCATGGCACTCCCTCTGTACTTTTTTTTTTTAATATAGATTAATATATGCTTGTAGGTATAGCTGGAAACCAGACTGACTTCAACCCGGCAATCCAGGTGACAAATGGTTCAGCCACAGGAGTTCATCCAGGAGGAGGTGCAGGGAGCCAGCTTCACCATCTAGCATATGCTGCCCACAGGGAACTGAAGAGATTTATACCAGTCAGCACAAAACAAACCAAGTCCAAACAGAAAATTGTATTGGGGGGAGGAAAAAATACACTCTTCAGCTGGAAGTTCATTAGTTTGAGGGAAGGAATGAAGACAGGTTGTACAGTTGGTGATCACAAGTAACCAAAGATCAGCCACTGGACACTGCCACACAGATCAGGAACCCTACGAGCAGAGCTTCAGCCAAGTTCAGGTGTTGATCAAACTTTGTTACTAAGAGGCAAGCGAAATTCTATCAGCAGGGGTTTCTTCTGAGCATCAAGAAGCTGTAGCTAAGCAAAATAAGAAGTAATCCTTTCCTCTATCCAGCAATTGGACTCCTTAGTTGTGATCCCTGCTGTAATCCTGAGTGGTCTCTGTGTCTCCCATCCCCCTGTGACTCAGTTTTTCAGTGTATTTTAAAAAACAAGGGAGGCAAGACTGTCACAGGCACAAAACCATCACCTGTGCTTGCAGAAACACATGGGGTAAATGTTAAGTGTTAATAACATCAGGCTTGCACGATTGTAAATGCATTTGTCTATTTAATGCTTTACATGAATGCTAATGAAGTTATTAACAGGCCTGCACGTTGCCTATTGTTTTTCTTGGTGTTAGTGCCGGCACCATCCTGCCTCATCCCTTCTGCTCCAGGAGCTGGCCAACACCCTTCTCTTCCAATTCCCTGAATTCGTTCTCAACCCTGGTTCCCAACTCCTTATTTTTTTGGATTCTCAGTTTCTTATTGAAAGGTATTATCTTTAAAAAAATTATTCATATGTTAAAAAAATTTCATTAAGAAAATGAGATTTGATTTCATCGCACCAGATATTTTCTGTGACACAAAAATGTAAGCCCACATGGTGTTATTGTCTTTCAATTGAGATCAGAGGATATGTAAATGAGACAATATTTCTTTGGTCCCATTAAGCAATGTCTCCAGTATGACTGGAAGGGGCTGCACCAGCCAGGACACACTCCTCTGACATCACACACGGCCATGCCCAGCCCACACCCCAACCTGCTCCAAGCTGCAAATACTGCTCAGAGAAGTCTTTGATTTACCAGAAATTCCACCATTTCTGGGCCAACATTTCATGGTTGTATCACTGCCCAAACTGCTCAAAGGCTGCAGATCACAATCCCCTTTCTCCTGCAGCCAGGGCACAGGGGAAATGCAAAGGTGCAAGTGCTGAGGGTGACTCTTGCATGTTATATCAACACAGGCTCTTCCCTCCCAGCTCCGCTTGTGCCACAGGCACTAAGAACAGGAATAAAATGGAAATCAAAGATTTGCACAGGGGTGGGAAGGAGAAAAAAATGCCAGCAGTTTGCATGCCCTTGTGAAGGCAGCAGGGATGAACCATAGAGCAATGCAGGCACAGGACTTCAGTCTGGAGCCTTTGCCCTGAGTAATGAAACACCCCCCAGTTCTGAACATCAGCAGTAGTACTGCATGATCCAAACAGAAATACTTTATATTTTTAAAGCACCTGTAGGGAGGATAACGTCCCTGCTTTGCAGTAAGGTGGCTTATAGCTGTGGTGTCATGGCAACATTTTAAGGCACGGATGGGATCAGACACATTCAGGTTCAATGAGATGCTGCAAATCCAGCCTAGTGAGGAAACAGCACAGGGCTACTGTTCCAAGGGTCGTGCCAGCCAGAGCTGCTGGCAGTGACAGCACCTTCCTGCTCTTGGGGGGGCACAGAAAAACCAAATGGCAGCACAGGTGCCTGGGAAAGCTCTGCCTGAAACTGCAGGGGACAGCCAGCCCGCCGGCTTCCACCGCAAACAGGTGCTTTTCTAATGGGAAAGAAGACAAAAGACAGAAAAGAAGCTGCTTTTCTGAATAGAGAGTATTAATGTTTAGGATCTTACAAAGATTTCCTGAACACTCATCCTGGTTCAGGACAGCCATCAATTGCCATTCAACAAGGAAGCACAACACACTCTCCATGACTCGTTTTTCCTGTGCTGTTGTGACACAGGGGTGGGAAAAGCAGCTGGAATCCATCTCCGGAGCACAAAGATTGTGTCAGGTAAACACTAGTAGGGAAAACCTGCACATGATTGTGTGGCCAGGTAGAGATGACAGCTGCAGTGACTGCTGGTTTAACTGGGTGCCTGATGGAGAGCTGTGACTGGAGACAGGTAACCCTGTGTACAGTACAGGGCAGGTCCTGACTGAAAACAGATGAACTGCTTGTTTCTGATGCTTCAGGGATTTCTCTTGATTGCCCACCTTGAGACCTCAGCCCAGCCGTAGCTGTGCTGGAGGAGACACAGCAGAACCATGTGCCTCACTTTGCTTGCACAGACAGGACCTCTCCAAGAATTGGTCCTGCACCAAGAGAACTGTTCCTCTGCTGCTCTGCATTCAGAGACTGTTCCCATTTGCAACCACACACTGAAAGGGCTGCATGAGAACCAGGCTGTGATGACTGGGACATGGAGGCCCGAGGACCTTGTCCCTGCTCAGGGGCAGATTTGCAAGGAGGGTGCTCCCTCCCTGGAATTTCAGTTGGGACTCTAGGGAAAGGCAGCTCCTGCTGGCAGACTGGGACTGCTGGAACATGCTGGTGGGCCCTCCACTCAGCAGATCAAGACAGCTTGCAACGGCCTGGAGAGGGTTGGCTCCAGCAACAGCAAGTGAGGACAGACAGGGCAGGGACACTTCTGCCCACAGGGGTTTCATACAGAACCGTGCACCAAGGACACTGCAGCCTCTCCCACCCAGCTCCAAGACCAGGAAGGAGCCATGGCTGCAGCCATGCTCAGGATGACCAGCAGCATGGCTGGCCTGGTAGCAGAAGGCCCTTTGCTGCTGCACTTTGCAGTTATTTAAAGCTTTTCACCTAAGGATGTCATGTCGACCCAAGGTTATAGATAACAGGGTGATGACTAGAGTATGCTGGAATATCCTCTGGCTATTTTTTTTTCCACTTTGTGCCATTAAATAACACCAGCTTTTAGGCTATGCTAGAAAAAGGAACTGAACAGTCTCACTCGAGGTTAAAAACCCAACAAAGAAATCCTGAAAGGACCTAGGGCACCTCTGTGCTGTCAAAAAGTTACATTAACTAATTGCATGCATTATAAGTCTAACAAAAGAGACAACAGAGCCTGACTACAGCACTAACTCCTACAAACTCCAAATGCTCCATTTATAGAGAGCTCTCAGAAAGGCACCCATAGAAATTAAAAATAAAAATCTTCTTGACAGTTTGTAGTTTATGATTCTCATGTCTGCATAATTTGAGACTCCAGACAAGACTCAGACTTGTTGGCTCTGAGCATTGTACTTACTCCCCGTGCCTCAGTTTCCCTACCCAAAAATAAAGGCTAATGATATTTGGAAGCAAACACTTAGTATTTCACAAAGGGAATTGTTTTAATTAACACTGTAATTCCCTCCCCACACTCGTGACTCCCTCCCCACCTAGTGACTTTTCTGGTTTGACTGTAGGCTGAATCAGAAATTTGACAAGAAAGGCTGGTTTGCACATGGACTTTCAAGCCCCATTTCAAATAAGAGCTTTCAATTAAAATCAGAAGCAGAACTCCCAAGTATTTTCATTCATCTTCATTTCCAGGTTAAGCAAAATATTAATGTTAGTTAATTTAAGCCTGTTGAGCTTTGTAAAAGCAGTTAAAACTTCTACTGAATATCTCAAATTGTAAAATGCACACAGAGCTTTCCATAAGACTTAAGACATTCACTTTTTCTTCCCTTTTTCTCTTTAAAAAAAAAAAAATTGTTCTCTGTTAGATCTTCCCTGGCTTCTCATCCCCCTATTACCAGTACTCCCGGGGTTTCACTGGTGGCAGCATGACTAGGAAATTTAAGAAGAGAAAAAAACTGTAACAGGCATGGCCTATGAAGTTCTCCATCTCTTGCTTTAAGGGAAATCACTTTAAATACAGCAATAATTCCAGCAATGAGCATTAGAAGTTAATGACTCATCAAAAGAACAGGAAATAGGAAACTTTAAGACCTTAAAGGCACAGCAAATAGAAGCTGTTCAATGTCGTGTACAAAACAGCCACCCTAACCTACAGTATTTCAAGCTCAGTGGGGGGAAGCAGCATTTCAGACCATATATCACAGGAGTTACGTGAGGCTGGAGGGAGCAGGACTTTATTTTTTATTCAGTTTGACCCTGAGCACCATCAAAATAGAAGACTACAAACATTTGAGAAGTGATATATTGGTGCCAGCCTGCACCTAAAAACACATCAGATTTGTTAAAAACCCCCAAAATTAAAGTAAATAATTCATAGGCCAAATTCAATTCTCACTAGATATTGGGAATTATTCCCCTGAAGTCCAAGTTAACTGAGATTTGCCCCAGTGTAACAGAAGATTTCACATGAATACTTGAACGCCATCACATAACTTCAGGCAGAATAATTCTTCATTAATTCTCTACAACTACAGGTCCTCTGCCTTCCAACCCAATCCCACACTCCTTCCCTGCAGAAAGTCACATCTTTAGGACTTTTCTTCCACAGTGATGCCTGCAGAACAAGTTTGTTTGATAGTGAACAGGAAGAGGAGCTCCCTCCATCTTCAAGAGACAAAATACAAGGCACCCCCCTCTTCTGTTACTGTATTTTTGGAGTATAAACCCCCAAACCTCTTTCTTTCCCCCCAGGCAGAGACTCCAGTGCCTCACACCCACCAGCAGGTAAGGGACGAGCTCTCCCTGCCCACAGCCCTCCTGCCTGCCCGACACCATCCTTGGCCCCAGCACTCCCCATCTGTCACCCACCCCTGACTCTGTGCAGATTACTTGAGGATTTATTTTCAAGCAGGATGTAGGGATGAAAATAGGCAGTGCTCTGTCCTCCCACTCCTGAGCTTTCACCTATTTGTTTCATTAACTTCTTTTACTTACATAGGTGCAGCTGAACACAGGAGGTTCCATATAAATATGAGGAAAAAAACCTTTTCATGGTGAGGGAGCCAGAGCCTGGCACAGGCTGCCCAGGGGGGCTGTGGAGTCTCCTTCTCTGGAGACTTTCCAAACCCACCTGGATCTGTTCCTGTGTGACCTGATCTAGGTGACCCTGCTCTGGCAGGAGGGTTGGACTAGATGATCTTTCAAGGTCCCTTCCAGCCCTGAACATGCTGTGATTCTGTGACACCTTGTCCTGTGTCATGCCCTAAGCTCTTAGGGCAGAGAAGCCTCTGGAAGAGATCTGTGCACAGTGCCCACCCCAGTATCCCCAGCTTTGCTGACCCAAAAAAAAGCAAGAAAATGAGTTTTAAACACTGATACTGAAAGCCTGTGAGTCAAGTTTTCCGGTTCAGGCCCTAAAACAATGGAAAATAAAGGAGACTTGATTGTAAACAGGGACTGCCAGCTCCCAGACTGCGCCTTCATCAACTGCTCTGCCCCTTTCCAGATCTAGTTTTCACTCAAATGCAGCCCAGGATTAAAGTAAATCCACTGGATCTCTATTCCCAGTGCTGCACTAGTGCACAGCGTTCATGATGAGACACCAACACACCCTCCTGGGTCACCTGCAGCTGCACTGCCAGAAAAAAAAACAAAGTAATATTTAACCTGAGAAAGGACAACAATTCTCTGCTTCCTGTACGGGAAGGCAAAATATTGTTAGTATATAACCAGTTATTGAAAGGAGCTGTTTTAAGATGACTAATTTAGTAAATATAAAGATGACTAATTTAGTAAATATAAAAACTTCCCTAAGTTTTCTGGGCATTTTGGAAGGACAAAAAGCCTGCACCTTTCAGGAAACAGCAGGTACAGACCTGGTAGCAGAGCTGCTTTGACTGGCAACCTCAACCTAAAAACTTTTTGCTTTGTGTTGTTTACAAAAGCTTCTTACTGCAGAAGGGGGGGCCAGTACCTAAAATCCTCACAAGACTACTTAACATTTACTGGTAAAAATGTACCATTTCAGTGAAATTCCGTATTTTCTCTCATCAAAGGCAGGGAGCCCCAACCCACATGTTCACAGCCATGTAAGGAGCCTACTGGAGAAGCTAGGACAGAAGATCCTTTTCCAATTAGGATTCATTTAGGTTTGGGGAGAGGAGGGGTCGGAGCAAAGAGGTGGCTCTGGAATTGATCTAAAACTGGAATCCAACCCTTCTGGCTGGGAGCATTAACCACTCAGCTGGGAATCCCTAACACTTGCTCAGACTCCGCAGCAAACCAGAAGTAAAAGAGCAACGTTAGCAAGGAGAACAGTTTGTCCCCAGAAAGCTAAGGAAACACAAGAATGTTTCTTTAGCTACAAGGGAGGAAGAAAAAAAAAAGGCTGTTGCACTAGGGGAAAAAAAAAAAACAACCCAAATCAACAACCTACCCAACATTCTTTAATTTTTCTTAAACTCTGAGTTTGCTTTTCAGTCCCAGCTCCGATAGTCTCCAGATCAAACTCATTAGTGCTGATAGAAGAGTGTGGGACAGCAGAGGGAATCAGTATCAGGCCTCCAGAGAGGATGTGCCTCTTTAATTTAAAAAGGCAGAGTAATCATTCATTTATTTAACCCAGAGATGATTATAATCTGAAAACCTTGAAATCCTCTTACACAACAACTGTTTTGGCAAGCCCCTCTGTGTTCCAACAAATATTAAACTGTGCTTGCCATTTGTCTAAGGAATCTTGTATTAATAAACATGAAGAAGAACACTTTTACCTCCCACACTCAATGACAGAAGAAAACAAAGACCAGCTGTATTCATCAATGGATCCTTGTTCTCCACATAAAGGCTAATTACATTTTACTTCAAGCCTACACATGGAAAACTTTGCTGCTGCCATCTTGTCAACTGCTGCTTCTGATCCCCAGCTGACAGCCTGCAATGACTGCACCTAAGAAACTTCTTTGTGTCATTAACACCCTCAGCACCCTGCAGGGCAGGTACCTGGGAAGGGGCACAGGCAGCCCCTGCTCCTGCTGCACACCAGTTACCTGCTGGCTGGTGAAGGAACAGGGGGGTTGAAGAAACTGGGATGACAGAAGGTTTTTTGTCTGAAGATTTTAATTTCAGTAACTGAGCTTGTTTGAAGGCAGCTCCCAGCATCAAGCTCGGACAGTATCTCACTTTGCACGTCGTGCTTGGACCAGGGGCATTTTGAAAAGATAAACAACAAGGTGACATAATGATTTCCAACTTTTAAGATCACAACAACCAGTCTCTAGGACAAAATCCAGACTCTTTATTGCTGATACTGAGGACTTCTTACTGTGTAATTCTTTTTCTGCTTCTTTCTTTTTTATTTTTAAGATTTTCAAAGTTACAAACAGTTGAAAGACAGCTTTATTCCAAAACTGAAAACCTTAAAAGCACTGTAAGCTTTAAAAAATTGACAATTATCTTTTTTTTGTTGTTTCCTGAAGGCACTCCAATTCATCTGCATCAAATAAACGTCTGTAAAACTAACAATTCTGGCCTAAGATAAAAATCACATGTTTTTAAAACATAAAATTAAAATTGGCAATACAAGTAGCTTTTCAGACTTAGATCAAAAGAGGGTTTCTTTTTAGAAAAGACTCAAGCTGTCTTTCACCGTTTTTATTGGTGGGTTTTTTTCAACATTTCTCCCAGCTTTTACAATTAAAAGAGATGACTCAATTTCACTGTCTACATTCAGTTCCCTTTTCATGTTTTTCTAGATTTCCATATTGCAAAATTTGGGCTACAAATGCCACAGATGACTGTTGTTATGCAAGAACTATTCCTGCCATAAATATCAAAATAAATGATAAAATATTTCTGCTGTTATTAGGCCTTACAAGTTTTGTTTTCACAGTACATTAGTTTGGGAGATAAAAGTACACACTTAAGATCTGCTTCAGGATTCATGTCCACAATAACTATATTCTAGACCCAGCCTTCACAATCATCCTGCTACAGAACACAATAAACTTCTTGTTACTGCAGATGCCACTAATTTCATGTTATTCTATATATAAGGTAAAAATAATATCTAAGAGGATATGAACATATTTCTGCATTAGTATCTCTGGAAGAATGCAACACATTAGCAACACAACCCAGCATTCTGGAGAGCCTCTTTCACTCTGTATAAAATAAATTACAGTTCTTGGGGAAAGAGTTATTAAAAAGTGAAGCCAGCACCCTGGAAATAAGAACATTAAAAAGGGTGAGGGGTTACTGGGTTCAGTGCTTACAACCACTGAGCCCTGATCTCTGACTGTTCCCACAGAAGCGACTGCAAGACAAAATAACAGCAACAGAGCCTCCAGCATCAGCTATGTGCAGAAAAAAACCCAGGAAGGCAATTTGCAGTAATTTAAGGATCCATCCAAAACATCATTAGCGTGTGTCTCTTCCAGAAGGATGAAAGCAAAGAGGGAACAAAATACTGCTGATCGCCTTATTGGAACTCAAAGGGAAGTGGACTCACAGAGCCAGCCCAGAATTCGCCTAAGATGATCCTGACTGATGTAAGAGGTGTTTGAACTCAAGCACTGATTCTTAACCCCTACGGACTGGATTTTGTAAGCTCCAAGTTCCCCATGTAATGTTCCATGGGTAATCAGATCCTCACCACTCACAGAACCACGTACTAAGAAACTAAAATCTGCCTGGTTTTAAAAAACCTGTATTATCTACCCTGCTGTGAGCTGTGTCAGGAAGCCAGGGTCAAAACCAGACCATGTCATAGAATCATCAAGGTAGGAAAAGGTCGTTAAGATCATTGAGTCCAACCATTACCTCCACTCTGCCCAGTCCACCACTCAGCCATATCCCCAGGCACCACATCTATATGGCTTTTAAACACATCCAGAAATGGTGACTGAACCCCCTCTCTGGGCAGTCTGTTCCAGTGCCTGACAACCCTCTCAGTGACAAATTTTTTCCAAATGTCCAGTTTAAACCTCTTCTGGTGCAGCTTGAGACCATTGCCTCTTGTTCTGTCGCTAGTTACTTGTAAGAAGAGACCAGCTCCTATCTCTCTACAACATCCCCTCAGGTAGCTGTAGAGAGTGAGAAGGTCTCCCCTCAGCCTCTTTTTTTTTCCTTGTTCTCCAGGACTTCCCATCCAGCACAATCTGTCATTTCTCTTTCCCCTCCAGGGAGACTGTGACAGCATCCCCACAGCATCAGAACTGGTGGTGAGGGCAGGAGCAAGGCTTTCCCCCTCCACTCACCCCACCACTCAGAAGCAGAGGGGAAACTGGGACTCTGTGGAACACGGGTGGTGGGCACAGGGATGGAATGTGAATCTTCACATGTGAAGCCTCACCCTCCAGCAGGCCAGGGACAGCCATCTGAAATGGCTGTTTCTTTCCCATCCCATTTCCAGACACAGAAATGACTCTCTGGGCTTAAAACTGCTGATCATGAGAATTCCTTCTCATTACTAACTTCCCTTAAATATGAAGGGTTCAAAGAAAACCAGCAGAAGTCTGTCTCTCTTTTGTTGTTTCCTGCACTGATTGCTAATAAAACAAGAGGATAATTGAAAACAGTAGCCATTAAGAAGACAATTATATATATTTTTGTGACTACCTTCACATACTACTTGAAAACATGAAAAATCTGCCCAGAATTGCTACTCTCTGTCATTTGACAGAGAAATGACTGCTACCACAAAAGCAGAAAGAATCAGGGTGCTTAATGGTGGAACAGAAATCTTTCACTAAACTACATTTTATTTTCACCAAGACTGGGAGATGACAGTAAATATTTCAAATTTTCCCTATTTCTAAATTAAATATAAAAGATATGTACAAGACATAGGGAGTAAATGCAGAACCTGAGACTGAAACCAGAAATGCAGCAGCCTGTGAACCAGGAAGTGTCTTGTTGGGTGGAAGAAAATATGAAAACTAATAATCTCTCTATAGGAGGCCAAATTATGACCATGTTTTCCAGCAAATTTGGACTCCAGAACCTCTTCCATTTAGTCTGTCTCCAACAGACAGATGCAAAACAAAAAAAGCAGTGACACCCTGAAGGAAGACATAGAAAGAAAACAGTGAAATCTTACTTTGCAGTAGTTTCTTCATCGTATTTTGTTTTCAGATCAAATAGTTCTGTTCTGGTTTTTTCCAAGGCTAAAAGGCATAAACAAGAAGCATTACAGCACTGTACCAGCAGTGAAAAGCAAAAAGACTATTCCTTTTTCTTTTATTCAGACATAAATAGAGCTGTATACCTCCCAATGAAAAATTCTTTGCTTTATATTTATACCTAGGCAAACCATTATGACTTAGAAAAAACACAGCTTTTGTTTTTTTCATAATTTCTTACAGCATTTCTTTAACATTGCAAAAATTCCCAGTTTCTGCTTACAAAGCTAGACATTATTAATTTCCTATTAAGCTGGCTAAACTGCTTATTCATTGGAAATATTTATTGCAGTAATTCGGGGAATAAAGTTTCTTGTGCTCTTGAAGTAAACAAAACCAAATGCATCCAGACCTGGGATCTGTAAGTGTGAGGAGATGAAAATTCATGGCAAGCAAGACCCTGCAACAGGCAAGACACGCTGAGAGAAGCTGGGTTCAGACTGGACACAGATCACTGCCTGGATTTGCCATAGCTCAGAAATGTGTGAAACCAGAGCAAAACACAACAGGGATAAAAAGTTCCCTGGCCTGCTTTAACTGCAGCCACTCTCTGAAGCTGCACATGCTTTGTGCTTGGCCTCATCCCTGGTATTTACCAACAGACAGGCTGCAGCACAAGCTTAAGGTGTGAAGCCCAAAAGCAGCTCGATTCACAAAGCACATTCAAGCTCTGTCAGATCTCTGCACTTCCAAAAGCTGGTTCACACCCAGTCCTGAGGTATTTGTGACCTCTATCCCCTCAGATACAGCCTGATCACTGGTACAGGTTAGAACAGTGATGCCAAACCTGTTTGCAAAGCTTGAACTTTGTGTTCGGCTTCTTCCAGCTTTGAGGCTGTCGACATCTGTGTCTCCTGCAATTTTCTGTAAAGGGAAGAGAAGGTGAGAACAGAGCCCACAGTCATGTTAAACAACTTACTTGTATTTGGCAAATTTGGAAGATAGAGTGATTAAATGTCTCAGCTGTAATCAGACAACTGACAACACCACCCAGTCTACAAGGTGCTTCGATGGAACCCATAAATCATGTCACGTTGAGCTCCTGTTCATACTTTGCAGTCCCACTTATTAAAATTTCAGCAGTGTAGCCACCTCAGAACATAAGCTGTGAATGTTACACAAGAGCTGACTGCTATATAAATGACAACTTTAGTGGAAGGTTTTCTTGAGCATAATTTGTTTTGGAAATGTCACACACATTAAGAAAATTGTCACCAAGCACCCTCTGTTGTACAAAGTTAGTACAAGAAGAATGATACATTTCCATTTTACTGTCATAATGAAGAAATTTGTTGCTATAACTGATACAGTGAATAGAAGCAGCAGCTGTTTCATCAGAGTTCTAATGGATGCCAAACACAGTCAAATTATTAGCTACTCTTTAAAAAAACACAACACAAAGATTTCCAAACAAATCTCACATTGGTCTTTTCTATACAACATGAGCAAAGCTTTAATATGCTCACATTTCTTATGTCCACAGGCAATATTTTCTTGTTTGTGTCAGTTATAGACATTTTAACATCATCTGCCCATGCAGTCACTACTCTCTTTGCTACAGGCTACACTAGACGAGTTATAAAACTCCTCTTTGAATGGGAGCTGCTCCAGCATCTCCCAGGAGCTGCTGCTTTTTACGACATTGCTTTTAAGATATTCGGCACATTTTGGGATTGTGAAATGGCTTATGAAACTGCCAGCATCCTACTTATGCTCCATGGGGTGCACACATTTATTCTCCAACACTGCTGACCAGGTTAATAACTATTTATAGCGAGAAACATGCGTCAGTTCCCTTCATACCAAATTATATACTTTTGAGAACTCAAAACCTCTCTTATACACACTTTTATTTGCATTCCAAGACCTGCCACTTTAGTTTATTTTTAAGTATATCTGAATTACACTGGAGTTAAAGACACTGCTTACATTCTACTTATCAAAAAGTAACCACAGATATTGATGAATTTAAAAAAGCTTTGCATTGACTGGAAGATTCTTCCCACTCAGACCTGAATTTAAACAACCAACCCACCAACTAAAAAGCTCATGCAAGCTGAAGGGCTTCCACAGTAAGCTGAACATATTACAGCTTCAGTGTTACTGCTCCATGGGAGAAAGAAATTCTCAAGACAGGGAACGTGACCTCAAAGAACTTCCTCCCTCTTAAGACCCTTGCTCTTGTTCTGCCTGATTTGTTTGCCCACTAACTGAAGAGATTCAAACATTTCCTGCTGGTTTGCAGAAGATTAGAAATGCATCCAAGATGCTTCAAAAAATCAATAAGAAAGAATTCGAATGCTACTTAATTTTGACATGTAGGAACAGGCAAACCTTTTCAGGATAACTCAGGACCACATTCCCTCTCTTAGGCACTACCACAGAAGCTGGGAGGATGCACCTTTTACAGCATCTCATCTGAAACCAGCTCAGCGTTGCACAGACCCCACAGTCGAACGGGGACACCGCAAGTGGGCACAGCAGGCTGATTACACCGCTAGCCAACGGAGCAAGGTCAGTGCCACAAAGGACAATACAGCTAGTGAGGAATAACAGCAGGTCTGCACCCTTCTAAACATGACAACCCTCCCCCCAGCCCCAACACTAGGAAAAGAAACAATCTCTTCTTGTTACATTTCCACAATTGTTTTGCTGTGCAAAGTTGAGTGTCAGCTGATTCTGTGTCAAACTGGGATGGCCAGAATCGCTCCGTACAGTGAAGGGAGAGCCCTGGCTAGGCAGATTAAACAGAAAAATACATCTCCCCTTCTCTACCCCAGCTACAGACAAACACCCACACATTTACACACACCCACACACCTACACACACCCACACTCACCTCTCCTTCTCCGCAAAATCATTCTGTAACTTTTGTTCTTTCTCAAGGGCAATGTTCTCCGCTTGGTTCTTCAGGGTCTGCTCATATTCTCGGATTTTCTCCTTAAGTGCTTTTATTGTAACCTCTACAGAAAAACAATGGGGGAAGAATGAGTTTACACAGCTCCACGTGGTTCCACAACACAAGGCTTTCCTTACCCTGTAGGCTCAATGTGTTTTAAACTTTAGCTCTTCAACTCTGACACAAAATCAATGGATATGAGTCCCTTTGGAGACCTTTTACTCCCTAAATGTTAAATTGAACTTTAAGTGTTCATGTTGAGAAGGATCAATGGAGTTTGTTGGAAAGCAGAGGGAAGAAGGTTCCTCTAACAAGACTTTTTTTAAAAAAAAAGAAGAAGGGGAAAAAAAATCAATTGTAAAATATAATATCACCTTATTGACTAGTCTTGAATTAGCTCACTGCCGAGTGGAGATTAATAAAGTGCTGGTGTAGGTTTAAGTGTGTATTTACACCCAGGCCAGTTAATTCACATAACTGCTCATGTAAAAAGAGGCAGTTTTACTGTGGTTCATGCACAGATGCAATCTCACACTAATTGAACACATATCCGTGATGCAGCTACGTTCTGCTTCGTGACTGATGAAAAATATGGCAGTTCAGATTTAACTGCTGTATTAACAGCAGATCAGATTCAACAGACACTCTGGAGCCCTTCATACTCTGGTTGCTCTAACTGCCTTGTCATCAACACCAGGTTTTACACCCAAGCATTAACTATTATAACTTTGAGTGCACGTGTAGCCTTCCAGGGAATTTGCAGAAACCCTTCTCTCAGAGAAAGAAGGCAATTTGCAGTTGTTGTGCCTGGCAGTGGGTGAGAGAAGATGCAGAAACCTGCAGTTATGGCACAGCTCCTGATGCGCCCCACTCTGTTCCCACGTGAGAGGCCTTGGATCCCACCCACAGGAAAGGACTGAATCCTTATAGGGCTCCTAAGAGGAAAAGCAGGACATTCACCAGAGTATGCTTTGTAAGAAAAATGGAATTTGGAAAAAGCATTAGACTGCCAGGAGACTCCCTGCTAGCAATACAGTTCAATGTACTTACACAGAGATGTGGTGGTTTGAAGGCATCACCTTATTAACAGATGCCATTAATTCTTTAAGGAAAAAAAAATACCTTTGGATGTACAAGGTTTCTCATTCTGCAGAAACACCACAGAAAGACAAATTCTACTGTGAAAAGTAAAGGCTATAGACTCGGGGGGGGGTGGAATTCTCAATAATTTCACATAAAACCACCATTAATCCTTTCAGACTTGACCAGAGAACTGTAAAGGCAGAACACAGAGAGCTGGTGACAACGTCCACTGTCTGGGAATTGCACTGAGGGCAGCCTGGACCACAGCAACCACAAGAAGGGTGAGAGCAGTGGTAAAAATGATGGCCTGATGGTAAAAATGATAGCACCCTGGCTACTTTTGCATGAAGGAGTGGGATTTTGCTAGGCATACAAAAATCAGATGAGACTCATTACTGAGTAATAGGCTATGAAAAGGATGTGTCATTTTTTTTTCTTTTTTTTTTTAAGCAAAGGAAAATTCTTCTCTGAGTTCCAGGAAGTAACAGAAATTCTGATCTCATCCTGAATAAGCAAAAGATGCTCCTTCAAATGGACAAAAGGAATTACTCTTTGTACAGGAGGCACCTTTGCTGCAGGTATTTTCAGAATGAATATGCAAAAGCACTGGGGTACACAGCTAAGCTGAGAGCAAACTGACCTCATGGAAACACAGGCACTTGCATCTCAACACAGCTGAAACAAAACTATGAAAATGAATGCAACAAGTGGACAAATATGGGAAAAAAATGATGACTTTCCAGAACAAGATCTGGTTTTACCTTTAGGCATCTAACAACAGACATGTTGGACAAGCACAGCTGAATCCTCTACACTGCTTGAAGAGCTGAGTGCTGCCTTGACTGTTCAGAGCAGCTAAAGCTTGTTAGCCACTGCCATTTATACCAGTTTTGGAAGAAGTTCTTACAGGCACTGAGAGCTCACAGACAGCCCTCCAAACAGGGAGATTAACTGATCAAAGCGCCCTCAGCCAACAACAGGCTTTTCCCTGGATATCTTATTAATCTCTGTTTGAAGCAGAGTGTAAAACTATTGCACTGGAGTGAAAAACAACACAGACTACAGCAGCAGAATGGAAAGGAAGTTAGTGCACACCAGGGAAAATTAAAAATGCCAGTTTATGAGGGGTTCTAACAAAAAACTCTGGAACTTGAGATCTTTTCTTCTTTCTGGCATGAGCCCCTATGTTATATGTATGGATATAGGGGAGGCACAGCCTTAGGAAAAGGCTGCACAGTGAACTGCAATTATTGAACACTTCCAGCAACACGGTGTTAGGCTTAGAGCATTACAGCCCCCACCTGACCCCTTCCTAGCCCAGCCTGAACCCTCCACACTGGTGCTTGGCCTCTCCAGAGGTCACCCACTACTTCAAACAAAACAGGTAACTGCACATGCCCTCCTTCTGATGAAAAGCAGAACCAACTTAGTTGCTAATGCAGCTTTTGAATGTCACTCACTTGACTGCAACAGTTCCATAGTACCCATAAAATCTCTTTCTTTTCTCAAATGCCTGCACAATTTACCTTTCCACCACCCAGAACTGAGTATTAAACATGGAAACGAGGAGTCCCACATACAGATGACCAACTGAGCAAGTTTTGTTTCCTAGTGCAGGAAACTTTCTTCTGAATCATAAGAAAACTTGAGCAGCCTCAAAGACATCAGGCTTTAAATCTCATTGAGATATTTCATGTATTTTCATGAACTCTGGTCTCATTAAAATTTACTTAAATAATTAAACAGTATTAGCTTGTATTTACATTGCCCTATGGATAGTCTCTAGAGTGAATATGAAGTATGTGTGTGGAACGTACTCCAATAACACATTTCAGACTTAGACAAGGAAAAGCAGAGCACTTGGTACAGATCTGTGTGTGTGTATAGAATAATGGATTTTTGTGTTTGTCTCTGTGTACAAGCACCCACACCCACAGTCAGCCTGATGTCAGTTGTGTCATCATCTCTCATAAAATGTCAATGTGTAACTTCAGTCAGGAGTGTAATTTCCGGGTAGTGCTGAAGGCTACAGATATGCAGAGTATCATCTCTGACGTGGTGCTACAGAAGGAGAAACTATTGAAGTAAGCCAAAGAGCCTCCCCAAAGTCATCCTTTGTGCATGAATACACAAGTGGCTAAACCAGACCATGATACTTCCCTGAATTTCATCGCTATTGACCCTATTTCTTACAAGAAATAAAACTGGATTTTATCCTTGTCTTCAATCAGTATGCACTGAAAGCTGATAAAAGTGTATGTTGCAACCTACCCTGATTTTTCACCTCAGCAAATTCTTTATTGTATTCCTCTAGAGTTTCCCTAAGTTTCTGGTTCTCTGTCTCAATATCGTGCATACGTTGAACCTTCAGCTGAAGCTGCTGTCCCAAATCCAAGGCTGGAACTGGATCTGAAAAAGAAACAATAAAACATAAGATAACCAGGAACACTTGAACAACTTGAGCATTTCAGAGCACAAGTGCCCTTTTTTTCTCCATTAATACTCATTTTAAGTGCCTGTCAGGCCCTACTTCGACTTGTTATTCCTATATGTTCCTCGCCTCACATCCTGCAAACTTTAAAATGACAAAAGAGGGTTGACAGCACCTACCCTTTAAACTGAGGAATGACTCCTTCACCATGGCACATCCCTGAGCACAGACAGGCACGACATGAAGGCCCGTGAGATTCTTAAGCTTCAAATTTTTGTTTGCCAAAAGGGATTTTGGGGTAAAAGCAGCAATCAAAGTGCATAGCTACTGGCAGCTAGTGTCCCTCACACACCTCTGCTTCTGTGGGAGGGAAGTTCTGGAGGAAATTGTGCCCTTCTGCACAGAGGAGCTCAAAAAGATTATTTGATCATAGAGATCTGAGCTATACTTCTTGTAATTGACAGATCAATCCACATTGTGTGGATGTAACTAATTCCATAAACTTTGGAGTTTGCTACTCTGGTTCCTTTTTTTCTTATACCGCTAATCAAATAGAAATTTAAAATTCTTTTGAATGCCCTATTAATTCTCTGATGTTCACCCCCATCTGCTAAAGAGTCCTTAGCACACACCTGACGTGTGCACGTGTGATTTATTCTGAAAGTTCTTCCCAGTCAGAAGAGGAAAACGCTGGAGTCTGGTGAACTTTATAAAAGATTATTGAATATATTTCTAGTATGGGCGCCAGCATCTCTTGTGAAACGGCTGCAAAGATTTAGTCTCCTGTTGAGGAATGCTAAACACCAAACCCAGTGGATCAACAACAGTATATATTAGCGAGTTCACTTAATTTTCAACCACCACAGTCATTAATTTTTCAGACCACCCTCAGTCTATGGAAACACATAATAAGTCTATTGTACCTCTGTTAACACATTAAGCATGAGCCTGTGTGTTTTTTCAATATGCCAGTGTTGTTTCATAGTTTATAAAAGAATAGTACTGGGTTATGTTGAGCTCAGAGACATTATAAGTATCAGCCTGCTGCATTTTGTTACTGTGGTTCTTCAACAGCTTATGGCATTACCCTGTTCATAATACAAAATCTAGGTTGCTTGTCATCTCTTCTCTGTACATACATACTTTATGACTACATAGCTTTTTCATTTATGCTTTTTAGGCCAAATACTTTTCGTTATGATTATCAGTATTAAAATATTTATAATAAATCAAACTTAAAATGTTATTGTGGCAGAGCCAGGGGGGTACAGGTAAGGAATTAAATATAAAGTTTAAGTCACAGCAGTAGCACGAGTTTAAAAGCCCTGCAATATTTATGGATGGTCCGATTACGCTACGGGCTGTCACAGCAGCACCCTTCCCCACGCTGCTCTGCCGACCTTTAGCTGAGATGAGTGTCCTGCCACACTCCTGCAGCCCAGATGTTCACCTGCTGAACATCAAGAAAGGCTGGGCTGTCTCAACCTATTGGCATCTGAAAGTGTTTCAGGAACCACCAAACTATCAGGCAGAGATGGGAAGCTCCAGTTATTATATTTCTGCATAATAGCGTTAAAATGACACAAAAACTGTAGGTACATTTCCCCCCTCATTTTAACATGCCCGATGTAGAAAGGCAGGACACCCACAAGAGGTATTTTGCTCCAAATGCACAGGGCTTTTTATATTTAAATCAGTAACAAATTAAAAAGACAAAAATAACAGGGGCATTATAAAGTGAATAATGACTAAACCTTTAGTCAAATTTGCAATCCCCGAGAAGCTTTATGTACAAAATGAAAATGCTTGCAATCTCATAATTATTCATCAGGACATGTATATTTAATTTAGCTCTATTAAAGGTTAATGTTCAAGTAGCAAAACAGTGGCAGAACAAACAAAATGTAGTAACAGTCTCTGTGCATTAAACTTCAAACTTTACCAGAGCCTATCTGAAGGACTAATGGCCTGCAGCCACTAAATACTGCTTAAGGACATCTAAAAAAACCCCATGATTGGAGCACCTCTTACACTTCATTTTTATAAACTTCAGAAAGAAAACTAATTGTTGCATGGCAATAGAATAACCAAGACATTCTGGGCTGAGGAGCCAATACTTCATTTCTCACAGCAAGCTCCAATGTGCTCTTTGCTCTCAACCAACCTAAAACCCCCCGATTTCTGAAGTATTTATAAACACCAATTAACACAAAGCAAATACAAACCTTACAGTCAGAACAAGTTTTTTCTTACCTGAGTGTAGTGGATTTAAAAATAAATAACAGTAACTCTCCTTTTCCCAACCTAGGCATGCATGAGAAAGCATACCTCTTTGTATTAACCAGACTGACAAAGTATGTCTCATGTCATTTAACAGGAGGTCACTGAATTTTTAAACAAGCAACGGACCACAACTTTCGATTCATTACACAAACAACAGCCATATACACTGCAAAAAAAAAAAATTATCAGGCGGTGCTGGTGAGAGAGGCAAAGAAGGAAATGCCCTTTCTGGAGTCTCAAAAGAAAAGAATCCTCTCAACACTTAAATGCAAAAAACTCATAGCAAATTATTCTCTTGGTTTGAATCTCCTTGAGCTTGCAGAAGTTTGGAATCCCTGCTAGGCACAAGATACATGAGAAAACTGGTAAAATGAATCTGATTATCCTGGACTTGAAAAAGTGTTTTGTGAAATTGTTATTGCCCAAGGGTAAATCAACGTGTCTGCTTTTATACTAAATTTGGTGTATTTTCTTCTACTGCTTCCTATTCTGTTCTACTTTCCTAATCCACTTGTTGCACCCACACCCAGAAAGAAGCCCTTTGGATCCTGTGTTTGTACACAGCACATCTGGATTCCATCCCGCTGAGGCTGTCTCCGCGCTACCGCAGGAGAAACGGGAACTGCCGTGGTTTAGAACCGGGACCCGTCTGCTTTCTCTTCCCGCTGAAGTGCCTTCTGCTGCCGCTTCACAAGCGGCTCCGAGCACATCCCCATGCTCGCTGCTGGGACACACCACAGCGGTCCCCCCTTGCAGACCAGATCTGTCCCCACAAAGGAGGTGGATGGACATGTCTCGGTAATAAAAATTAGTGTTAGAAAGGAAATGTAGATTTTATAGCAGTTAATGCTTCAAGTTGAGCAAGCTGGTGCAACGCAGCCGCAGCAACGCCCCGCAGACTGTTCTCACACCAAACCCATGCCCTGGTGGGAAAGCTTTTTTGAAGAGCAGCGTAAGAGAACCAGTTGTTGTTGTTGTTGCTGCTGCTTATGCATGTCAACTAGGGATTTTATAAACAACTCAAAAAGAAACACAGAGATGGGTGTCTCCAAAACAGCACAGTACATGGTTATCCAGAGACAGCACCTCACCACCCCACACTGCTCTGACCAAATCCAACCCAACCTCAACCAGGACCATCGATGACCAGCTGGAATTTCCAAAGCAAGTTTCGTTTAAACAAAAACCAAAACAACAAAAAACAACCATCAAAAAAAAAAACCCACAAAAAAAACCCCAAAACAAAACAAAACAAAAAAACCCAAACCAAAATCTATTCCTCTCTCATTTTGCAAGCTGGAAAAAAGACACAGATCTTAATAATTCAATATAAGTGTTTACACAAAGAGCACTGTGGGTACCGCTGCCCTCCCCTGTCATTAGGCAGAGATGAATGCACCCCCTTGTGCGCGCTGCTCGTGCGATGACATCACGCTCCTGCCTGCGTTACTTTTCGCCAGGGCACTCTAGGCTAATGTAATCATACGATTACATAATTAACCCAGCTGTCTCATTAAGAAAATCAACTGGAATTCAGGGCATAATTAGTCATACAGCAATTAGCATGCTGATGAGCAACTGATGAAAAGCTGTCTCGATATAGAGTATGCTGGGACCACCCTCGTTATTTAAGAAGCTGGGGGTATAAACCCACCTCAGCTCCGGGAAAAGGAGACGGGCCCGGGCAGCTCGTCTTTAAAACCCCTCGGCCGTGGCTGTTCTTGCGGCGAGGAGCCGCCGCGGGAACC